>JARKHS020033917.1:0-19478 GCA_030143305.2 Amblyomma americanum
CGTCTATCCCCTCCCCCGCATCGACGACATACTGGACCGCCTCTGCAACGCTAAATATTTCTCATCGATGGACCTCAGGAGCGGCCACTGGCAAATTGAGGTCGACGAAAGAGATCGCGAGAAGACAGCATTCATCACTCCGGATGGGCTGTTTGAGTTCATTTGGTCTCTGTTCCGCACCAGCGACGTTTCAGCGAGTAATGGATACAGTGCTGGCAGGCCTGAAGTGGCAAATTTGTCTGGTATATTTAGACGACGTCGTTGTCTTCGCTTCGAACTTTGAAGAGCACCTCAAAAGACTTCGAACAGTACTAGACGCCATCAAGTCGTCTGGCCTAACCTTGAAAGCAGAGAAGTGCCACTTTGCCTACATAGAGCTGCTGTTTCTAGGCCACTTTTTTTTTTATTCGAGAAGTGTGCCATGAGGCATAAGTTGAAAAAGGAAGGGGGGGGGGGGAATGCACGGGATTGAAAGTTAAAAGAAGGAGTGAAGAACCGTTGCGCTGAGGTAGTCGCACAGGTTGCCAATGAAACGGTTGTCCATAGTCCACTTCACGTAGTCACTTTCACGGTTCCACCGCAGGCCCACCTCCCTGAGGAGCCGTTTTCTGATAGCAGCCGTCGCTGGGCACGTCCACAAGTGCCGCACATCACAAATGTCCGGTGCAGCGCTACAGTGAGGGCACCTGTCAGGAGCTGGCAGATCTTTGGCACGCCACCGATGACGGACAGATAGTGTCAGAGCCGCCCTTGCCCGAATCCGGCGCACGGATACCTCCTCCTGCCTAGTAAAACTACGGGGGAGAGGGTGCGAACACGGAGGAATTAGAGCGCGTGTTCGCTGGTGCAGAACTTCGGAATCGGAAACATGGGACAGGAACGGATCTGGGGGAAGAGGCGAAGGTGGCGGATCGTCTAATGTATGAAGATGAGTCATAGCATCCGCTTGAATGTTATGTGGATCCTGGGCATGGCCGCGAATCCAGTGTATGCGCACAGGACATGGATACTTTGCGCAGAGCACATGAATTGATTGTGAAATCTGGAACGTTCGTCGAACAGACTTAAGCTGTTTAAGGGCGGCGCGGGAGTCGGTGTAAATATGAACTGTATTGAATGTTGGAACGAGCGGAAGGGAAGCAATGGCATTATAAATTGCTTGAAGTTCCAATGCCAGGGGAGTGCACGTATCCGCAGTATACGTCGCGCGAGAGTTGAGATGCGGATGAGATGGACTATACACAGCAGTAACTCCCCTCTCTGCAGGATGTGATGCATCCGTGTATAATATGCACCCTTCAGGCGGATACGCTGCTGAGACCGACGGGGAAACAGTGGGGCGATTGTCAGTGAGCTGGCAATAGGACCACGGTGGAAGTGTCTTTAAACGATGAAGTTTGAGAGACTGTTTTCGAGCTCTATTTGCCACCCGTTGGTCTATGATTTCACTGAGTGTATTAAGTTGGGCGAACTCCTGTAGCACAGGTATGGGTGTTAAACGACGCAGATATGTTATGACGCGCATAGCCTCACGATTGATAGCTTCAAGGGAGTCCCACTGTCTGCGGGTGAGACGTTGAAGTTGTGCCTGATATACTATCCGTGGCTGAAGGATATAGAGCGCACAAGCTGGCGGGCCGTATGAGCACGTGCGCCACCAGAGCGCGTAGCTATACGACGAATCAGACCTAGAGTAGCGTGAGCCAATTTACGGGTGGCTCTCAGCCACGGGGTGCCAGTCCCAGATGTATGGAGGAGAAGACCAAGAATACGAACAGTTTTTACCTGAGGAATCAGAGAATTATGTACCGTAAAGTTTAAAGGGGGAGCTTTCCGTAAGCCGGCTTTATTTCCAATTCGAATGAAACATGATTTAGTAGGAGAGAGTGTTAGACCCAGAGGTGGGAGGCGAGATGTTAATACATCCAGCGCGTGTTGAAGGACCGACTGATGAATAGACGCATCTGGATGACAGCACCACAAGGTTATATCATCGGCATACGCAAGCACGCGGATAGAAGGGATGGTCTCTAGGGCTCGAACAACAGGAATTAAAGCCACATTAAATAATGTGGGCGCGAGAACGGAGCCCTGAGGCACTCCTCTATTGGAAGTGAAGTTACCAAAGGGCTTTCCGTGGAGACGCACGCTGAAGGTTCGATTTGCTAAGAAGGCGTGAATAGAGAGGAGGAACAAGTGAGGGAGACCAAGAGTTTGAAGGGAGGAAAGAATGACAGAGTGAAGGATGTTATCATATGCCTTTGTTATGTCTGTAGCGATTACGGTTCGTACAAGGTGACTCTGCGGAGAGTGGTCAAGAACGTCAGCAGCCAAAGTAGCAAGGCCGTCCTCCGTTCCAATTTGTGGGCGGAAACCAATTTTTGAATCTGGGTAACAATCATGGGATTCCAGCCACCATGATAAGCGTGCGGCTAGAATGTTTTCATAAAGCTTGCAGATGGTAGGGGTAAGGGAAATTGGACGAAGGGCCGAGAGAGATACTGGAGGCTGACCTGACTTGGGGATTGGAACCACAATAGAATGCTTCCAGTCTCCCGGCATGACGCCAGAAAGCCACACTTCGTTAAAAGTATCAAGTAGGGTTTCCAAAGCCCTCCCTTCCAAGTTACGGAATAAGGAGTTAGGTATGCCGTCGTGCCCGGGAGTAGTAGTAGTTTTTAAACGGTCAGTGGAGGCCAGCAGCTCTGCCATGGTGAGGTCAGAAGTAATCCCATCGGGGGGTTCTGTTACCGATAAGTCAGATAGAGACGTAGCGGTGCAGTCATGGTTTGGAAAAAATTGACGGGCCGCTTGTTGTGCAAATGTGTCCTCATCCACATTTAGCGCGAGGCGAATGCTCTCTGTGTAATCTGCAACCTGAGAAGGGCGCTCCATGGCGTGAAACACTCTCCAAAGATGTCGATTGCCCTGCGTAGAGGACAGGCGGGCACACCATGCAGCCCAGCGTTGCCTGCCTAGCCGCTTTGCATAGCGCCGCGCCCGTGCGGTAGCGCGGTGAAGAGTAGGAAGAGCCGAAGGGTCATCGGGGTGACGAGTAGCGTAAAGATCCGCCTGGCGACGAAGAGCCCACAGATTCAAGAGATGTATGTCCGGGTTTGGGTCGTCTTCATTTACAGTAGTTGTAATAGTGTGAGTAGCGAGAACAGCAGATAGAGTAGACAATGCTGAATAGGGGTTGAATGTAGATAAATGATTGTCTGCGCGTACAGAATCCCATGATGTTATTCGTACAGTGCGGCGTATTTTCCGTAGACGCGTAGGCGTGAGGGAGATAAAAATAGGGCTGTGATCGCTACCCCAAGTATCAGAATCAACAGCCCAACGAGGGTTACCGGGGCCTAACCACCAAGTCAAATCAGGTGAATACGGGCCACCTCGTGGGCGGGTAGAAGTATTCGGGTGGTTTAAAAGTTGAAAGGAATGATCTGAAAAGCTCCCTTGGATGTGTGAACCCCTTGAGGAATCCGATGGGTAACCTCACGCAGTGTGGGCGCCGTTGAAGTCACCACCAACTAGAATAGGGATGCCCGAGTTGGTAGAACGTAGAAAACGAGCCCATCCCAGATTGGGAGATGCGGAGCTATATAGGACGACTATAAAAAGAAACTAGAATAAGGGGTGTGCGTGCAGGTTTTACGAGAAGGGCGACAACCTCTTGACGTGTGTTGCACCACCGTGAAAGGTCGAGCGGTGTGTGCGGAACTGAACTGTGAATATAAATTGCAGATTTACCCGAGCTGAGGGAGGAGGCGGTGCAACGGCGATCAGGGATAGAGGGTGAATGGTATGCGCAGAAACCTGAAAGGCGTGGGAGTGCATTATGCTCTTGCAGTAGGAACGCCCATGCCCTCAGCTTTCCGTCGCGAAGGCGGATGTTCACTTCAGAGGCCTTATTAGCGAATCCTCGACAGTTCCACTGCACCACCACCGATGATGATGCGCTATACACGACGAGGCTGAAGAGCATCCACGATGAGGGATGTCACCTGCTTCATCCGCGCTAATATCTTATCCACTGTCGGGGTAGTCACGGCTAACAGGTGGTCGGCACCTGATTGTAGCCCAGTGCTTACCCTATTTGATTCCTCTGATGATTGCTCCCGAGTTATTAGAATTCTTCGAGAGGATTGAGAACGACGCTGTTCCCGGCGCTGGGTGAGTTCGTCTAGTCGGCGGCGAGCCTCCGCGATTGCATTGTCTAAAGCTGTGTCTTCACCTGTGGTATCCACATGTGTTGGATGCACTGGACGTTTTGGCGTACCATTTGATCCGGGAAGGTGAGCCGCTTGTGCATATGTACGCTGGTGAGAAGACGTATGGTGAGCAGCGGGCTCAGATAAAGGAAGTTCAGGGAAGTCGTTGTCGTCACATGCGAGGGCTGCAAAGCGATTACTTGTAGGAACATCCATTTTTGCAGGCGACTTGTGAAACTTCTTCGCTTGCTTCTTCTTTGGACAAGCGGGGGAGCGAATGTCATGGTCCGGCGATTTGCACAGGGCACAAGGAACTGTTGGTTCATTCATGTCGGCCACAGCTGCTGGATTAGGGCATATGGTGGTATTATGGTATTTTGCATATGTCCTTCTTTGTGGCAGTGATAACAAAAAAATACGACGAGGTCGGAAGGGCTGTGGTTTGATGATCGCACCGTAGTAGGTAAGGTACTTCGGGAGAGTCAACGGGCCCTGCAGGATGAGCAGATATGAGCCCCGGCGACCCATAGGCCGTGTTTGCAGTACAACGTGAGTTGAGCAGCGAATATTTTCGCGCACCTCCTCGGGAGGGCTCCTGCTGTCGATATGATAAACCATGCAGTGGAGTGTGTCAGGACCAGATTCAAAATATATTTGCACCGGGACATGCTTGCTGTCATCCAGGGGGATCCGCGTAACTGCGCAAAGTTTCTGGGCGTCCATCAAGGATGACAAGTTTACCGTGATGGTGTTCGATGGGCGATGGGACGACAAACCCGCAGTAGTTCGAAGAGCCAAGAGCGTGGTCAATTGTGACTTGAACATTCCGGGCAGGGATGGCAGTCATATCAAAGCGCAATGTAGGCTTGATGGTAACGCGGAAAGAGTTCGCAGCAGGCGGAAGAGAGCCCTGACTCACGGGGGGCATCTGTGGAGGAGGCTCAGACACTGATGACGGCCCTTGGTGGGAATACTGAACTGGCGCGACGGGCACATTTTCTTGAGGGAGTGCCACGGGCACGGAGGCGGTGGAGCAGTAGGCCACATCGTTCTAGGCCACATCGTTAGCAAGGAGGGAGTACGCCCAGACCCGCAGAAAACAACTGCTATTGAACAGTTTCCATCGCCGGCTGATAAGAAAGCAGTGCGCAGATTTCTCGGACTGTGCGCACATTATCGACGATTTGTGAAAAACTTTTCGCGCATCGCCGAGCCCCTAACCCAACTGACGAAGGCAGACGTGCCGTTTAAATGGGAAGTGCCGCAAGCAGAAGCCTTCAAGAAACTTCAGCCTCGTTTACAGTCCCCACCGATCCTCGCGCATTTTGATGAAAACGCCGATACTGAAGTTCATACCGACGGAAACAGCGTGGGCCTATGCGCCGTCCTCGTTCAAAAAAGCGACGGGCTGGAGAAAGTCATCGCATACGCTAGCCGTTCCCTTTCCAAGACCGAGGCTAACTATTCGACAACTGAGGAGTGCCTTGCCATCATCTGGGCTACGTCGAAATTCCGCCCCTACCTGTACGGACGACCGTTCAAGGTGGTCAGCGATCACCACGCGCTGTGCTGGCTTGCCAATTTGAAGGACCCCTCGGGCCGACTCGCTCGATGGAGTCTGCGTCTCCAGGAGTTTGACGTCGCCGTCGTTTACAAGTCTGGACGCAAGCACTCTGACGCCGATTGCTTCTCACGAGCCCCTGTAGATACACCGCCGCTGGACGACGATGAGGACGCCTTCCTGGGACCCATCAGCCCCAGCTCTTTTGCTCAGCAGCAACGCTCGGACCCCGACCTAAGACGCCTCATCGAGTACCTGGAAGGCAAAGTTTCTTCCTCCCCCCCGCCCACCCCGCTTCATTCAAGCGAGGACTGTCTTCCTTCTGTGTGCAGAATGGGGTCCTTGTGAAGAAGGACTTTGCAGCGAGCAAAACAGCCTACCTCCTTGTTGTACCTGCTTGTCTCCGCGAAGAAGTTCTACACACTTCACACGACGAGCCGACAGGTGGACATATCGGGTTTCCTCGCACCCTCCGCCGCATTCAAGACAAGTATTACTGGCCCCGACTGTCTCCCGATGTCGCACATTATGTGAAAACCTGCCGAGATTGTCAGCGACGAAAGACCCCTCCCGCACGACCAGCAGGATTTCTGAACCCCATTGAACCTCCCTCAGGGCCCTTTCAGCAGATCGGCATGGACTTGCTTGGCCCTTTTCAACGTCAACGTCTGGAAATAAGTGGATCATTATAGCGACCGACTACCTGACCCGCTACGCTGAGGCGAAAGTCCTACCGAACGGAACAGCAGCAGAAGTCGCCAAATTTTTCGTGGAGTGCATTCTTCTTCGACTTGGCGCCCCCGATGTGCTCATCACGGACAGAGGAACAGCATTCACGGCGGAGCTAACGCAAGCCATCCTGCGTTACAGATAAGCCAGCCACCGGAGGACAACTGCATACCATCCGCAGACCAACGGACTGACCGAGCGCCTGAACAAAACCATCGCCGATATGCTCGCCATATATGTCGATGCCGAACACAAAACTAGGGATATCATTCTGCCTTACGTCGTCTTCGCCTACAACACCTCAGTGCAGGAGACCACCCAGATGACAACTTCTAGGCTCGTCCATGGCAGAGAGGCCACGACCACGCTAGACGCCATGCTGCCCAACGTTACAGAAGAGAACGTCGACGTGGCCGCCTACCTTCAACGCGCCGAAGAAGCACGAAGGCTTGCCCGATTACGGATCAAAGATCAGCAGCGGTCCGACACCAGACGCTACAACCTACGAAGACGCAACGCGGAATACAAGCCAGGAGACCAAGTCTGGGCTTGGACGCCCATTCGCCGCCGTGGATTCAGTGAAAGCTTTTCCGCCGCTATTTCGGCCCGTATAAGGTTGTTCGTCGGCTAGGTGAACTGGATTATGAAGTATCCCTGACGCAATGACTGCATCTCAGCGACGCCGCGTAAGACCAGAAGTTGTCCATGTCGTCTGTCTGAAGCCGTATTATGCGCGCTAAAGGACGCTGCATGTCCATAGTACTCTATTTTCGCAAGATCCGCTTTATCTCTTACTAGTCGCATTATTTCTTTTAATGCATCGGGTCGTTGCTTCTTTGAGAGGGGAGTAATGCTACGAATATTTGCAGTTTTTGTTCGTTCTTCAAAACTGCCGCCACACCACTTTATCGCTTTGTTTGCGATGCAAGACGCGACTAGATTTATCTCGATTGATCGCAGCCGGGCAGAGCTGATTCTACGTTGTTCCAGATTGTTCTAGTAACTTTTCACTCTTTATCTCGAAAGTTCGCTATCAGCTTTAAATTGAGCACGGCCGACAGCGGCGGGCATTCTGTTCGACGACCGCCGAGCGCGCTTGTCGCTTCGCCGCAGCCGAGTGATTCAGACCATTGTGGGCGCAAGTCAGCCCAATAAACAGTTTTCTGTTAGAAGACCTTCTGTTCGTCTTCATCGCTCCTTCGACTGCCGTCACCACTACGTGACAATATGAAAGCACTGTCGGCCACAAAAGTTTACCGGGATGTGGGTGTGCGAGAAAAAAAAATCCAAGCAGCTACGCGCGCCAATCGCCCAAATGTCTGCAGGTGTGCGGGAACGAGCTTGCTCCGTCAGTTCGCTACATTACCAGGCAGCTGGATCGCGAGGCTGCGCAACATTGTTATTTTTAAGAGCGTGAGCTCTTACTCTTCACGTTTTGAGATTTCGTAGGGTCTGCTACCACCCTTGATCACAGCGCCATCTGTGGCAGCAACTACTCATCGCGTTTCGAGATTTCGTGAGGTCTCCTACCACCCTGAGATCAAAGCGCCATCTTTGGCTGCAACTAGAAAACAGCGCACCTCGCATTGAGACTTGTAGCGACATCTACAACATTGTAGAAACAACCACCTGCCGCGTGCCAATATGACTTCACGGTCCAATATGGTGGATAGAGGTCGAACTATGGGAGTATGACGTCAGGGGCCGAAATGGCGGCATAGTTTCGGCATATAGTTTCTTACTATTAACTACAGGGAAAGCTGGCGGCACTGCACCTGAACCTCCATGGGCGCGCAAAGCATCATGGGGCGATGAGGTACTTGGTGCGGGACCGTAGTTTTTTTTTTTTTCAGGAACACGGAGGGGCGTTACGGAGATGTCCCATTCCGTATCCACAGCGCACTCCACGCGCAGACTTCGGCGTAAAAGTAGTGCGCGAAAGCCATAGTAGCGAAAACGCAACAGCACACGATGCCAATAAAAGGTTTTTCTTTTCCGAAATGCTGTGGAAAAGCCTTTTAAAATGTTGACGCGACATTTTTTTTCAAAAATATATCTATTTTTAAAAGTGCGCCTGTTAAGCACGAAATATTGGCTTTTGTGGTCTGCAATGCTTGGCCAATAGGAGAGCAAGCCATCGCTTATTTTGAGCAAAATTTGCATTTACATGCTTTTCTGCTCGTTTGTTGTGATTTATAGACAGGATATTGAATGATAGGACAATCTTGATTATCGAACAATGTTTGTTTTTTTCATTATTTTTGGCCAAAAGTTGTAGTTCTGCAGTCGGTAGCTCTCCGCCTTATGATGCTTAGAGCGCCCCTGGTGGTACAGGTGGTATCGAGGAAGCTCCTTGCAAACTCGCATAGGCGGGGCGCCAGCTTTCCCTCTAGTTAATAGTAAGAAACTCTACTTGTTTCGGTTTCTCTAATCCAAGATGGCGGCCATTAAAATTGGTTGTGCCCTCTTATTGTGAACTTTTTCTTCTTGCGTGGCCATGTTTTTCTGACGAGAGTGAGAAACTCTTGGCCAACGAGAGGAAAATGGACGTTCCGTTTGACGACGCCTCTCGCATCGTGTACCTTGAGGGCTCCCGAACTAAGCGGCGGTCGAAAGAATTCTTGGAAGTTTTTAGAGGACACTGGCCTTATGGAAAAGTGATAGAGACACAATCATTCAAATCTGTGATTCAGACGGAGCAACTGCTGACAGGCCACTGTAAGGCTAATCCCACTCGTAAATTAACACCACCGCCTCCTGCATAACATCGAGCTTAGATTTTGTTAAGTTTTCTTGCATTTTCGCCTGCATCCATAAGCATAAAAACAGAAGCCGGGTTTCGCGTTTCTTTGTTTTGTTATGGTTCGCGATGAATCCGAGCGATTAAAAAAGAAAATAAAAAAGGGGGCGACTGCTCTCGTGGTAACTTCAATGATCAGCGCTGGCTGTTAGCGTTCGGTGGTTTTGCATTTGCTTTTGCGTTGCGCTGTAGCTTGTTTTGAGAATGCGTAATGTGCTACTAAGGCGGTTCTGCAACCACCCTCGGCTCGCTGCCGTTCCCTCGCCCTTGTCTCTCGCTTACGCGCCGCGCCAGAAGGATTAGCTTCCACAAGCCGTTGTGGCGCTTCATCCTTAGCACTGTTGTGAAGAAGGAAGCGCAAAAAAAAAAAAACGGACGAGGTACGGAGTAGGGGACACAAAAACACGTTCATGAGCGCTCGTGAACGTGTTTTTTGTGTCCCCTGCTCCGGCCCTCGTCCTTTTTTTTGCGCTTCCTTCTTCACAACATGCATCACCAACTAGACCGGCAGCTTACTCTCCATAGCATTGGTGTTAGCGCGACGCACCTATGACGTCGACAGTCCGGGACTGTCTGCTACGCCAGCACGCAGGTATTTTTTTCTGTTTAACGGCGCCCTGTGCGTGTGGCGGTGCCCTATATTTGAGCTACTGCGCATGCGTCGCTCGACGCTCCGGCGCCTACCCTGTAGCATAAGTATTCCTTTCCCCCTCCTCCTCCTTTACCTCCTCTCCTGATTTTCTTTCTTTTAGTACGAAAACATTATTAGCCTCCTACCCGTCCAAATCGGTCTGTTTGCGTGAAGCCTCTGAGAGAGTCGCGAATGGAAACGAAAAGCACATAACTGCCCCCCCCCCCCCCCCCCCCCGGGTTACTGGGCAACTCATTCGCGCTTTGAGCTACATGGCGGGGGTGACAGCCCCAAAATGGATTGGTATAATGGATGAACTTGCAAACTTGAAACATATTTAATGAACGCTCTACCCAATGGGGGAGGACGCATTTTAATTTTTCACCTAGATTAATCTTGTTTTTTGCCAAGCCGGCAGTAAAGAAAAAAAAGTGGTGGTGGTGACAGAGAAATGTGCGCTGCATGCGCCGGCGTTAACAACGTTGTGGCAGAAACGCGGCACTTGAGCAATAGGCCGCCGGCGTTCATTGGGTTCATTAGCTGTGGCGTTGACATCTTTGTAGACTCAGTAGATTTTGAGGAAAGAAAAGGCCCATAACTGGCTCCCTGGGTCAGTGGACCCCTCGCTTTCAGGTGTACGTGGCGGTGGTGTCCACCTGCAAAAACCCATGCTTTGCACAATATTTCGGGCTCAGAAATGCTAAACCTCCAGCACGGAGCAAGACTATATAGGAGGTCAAACTCCCGTCAGCGCGAGCGAGCGCAGGCGACCAGATAAAAGTCACAATTGTATGCGCCGACGGGGTCGCACGCAGTGGCGGCGGAATGCGGCGCCTCGCAGAAGCCGCAGCGAAAAAAAAAAAAATGCAGCGCCCGGGCAGGCGGCTCCGGCGGCGCGCGCTCAAAGCAGACGACAAGCAGACGACACGGGTGTTTGCTTCAGCGGGCACTCCGTGACGTTGTATTTCAGTAGTTTCTTACCAGGCCGCCAACATGTTAGTGGCGCCGCGGGCTTGTGACTTTTAGGGTGCCTCGATGTGCGCCCGCTCTCGGCTTAGGGTGGTGACTTCCTTTGACACAGCACATGCCGCCTCCCGCTAAGACCAATGTTGCCAGCGCGTGTGTTGTCATGGTTACGGGAAGACGCCGCGCCATCTTGTTCCCCGCCGTGCATAGGCGCGCATTAGCTGCTGCAGCAGTTGCGTCTTCATCGCCGTTCATCGTTGAGTGGGACAGTCATATGTTGTCGGTTGTTGCACTAAGTGCGCCAGGAAGCTTACGCAGCAGCAATGCCCGGGTGTTGCGTTCCGCAGTGCTCGAACCACTGCAGGAAGGGCACACGGATGTTTCGTTTCCCGGCTGACTCCAACCGAAGAAAACGTTGGCTGGCACAAGTAAAGCGAGACTGCTGGGAACCCACTGCTGCTTCTCGCATATGTTCTGTGAGTACCGTACCTTTTTCTCTTTTGTTACCTGCTCGCTTGTTATGTTTGGTGTACTGTGCTTCACGTTTACGATAATTAAACCACGGCCGCCTCGAACGGCGTGCGCGGCGTGGGTTTGATAACAGGCTACGCATTGCGGGCGTGGGTGCAATCTTCTCGTTAGTTTTTAGATGCGCTGGCGGCGTGTCTCGAGCACCAAGGGCGAGAAGCAACGGTTCGCATTCGCCCTCGCTGACTGTAATTCTCACGCGAGTGCACTCACGATATATTGGCGCCCGCTTCCTTGTTTGCGCTGTAATACATGCGCCAAGACTCATGTCAGAGAACATGACTGAGGTAGTGAAAATAAATTTCTACATCTCTCTGACATTGTACGCGTTCGCTGTTTCGTGAGCGCTGTGGTCGGAGGAACTTATTTTCAGTCAGGTCTGGTTATCTAGGCACCGTTCTGCTGTACGACGCTATTCGGTAGAAAAAGATTGGAAACCCAAGATCAGACTAAAAGAACACATTTTGTATATGCCCGGTTACTGGCATGCATATGAAGCCTTTAGGAAGCCCTTATCCAGTTTTTTTAGCTTGGCACTATAGCCTGGTAAAAGACAGCATGTGAAAACATTACAGCAGGTAGAAACAGCTCTGTAGTTGTAACGCTAGTCATGTTCCGGTTTGCAGCATTTGTCACAGTTATGTGCAGGTATGAATATACTTCTTGATGCTTATGAAGTACTTGCTGCCATTCATTTCAGGCACATTTTGAAGAAAAGTTTCGAGCAAAACAGACAGGATGGCTTAAAGAAGCTAAGGCCAGATGCGGTTCCCACACTTTTTACTTATCGAGGTAAGCTTCTAATTTTGATCCATCTCTTAAATACAACTCTGCCTCATTCATATGAAATGTTTGCAAAGAAATTTGTCTACACGTATACGGTAGTGCTGTGGTTGCTTTGTGCAAGCTCAAAAATGTGCGCTCATCTGCTTTTAGAAGGCTGCAAAGAAAGGTTCATCACCATCAGCATTTCAAGGTCCATAGCAGGACGAAGCCTATCCTACTGACTTCCTTTTAACCGGTTCCTGTGCCATCTGTGGCCACATTATCCACACAAACTTCTTGGTCTATTGATATGGCTTTTATATCCAAGCATTCCTACAGCGCATGTTTGCATCAGCATCTAGATCCCTAGCTAGAAATTTGTTGGGATCCATGCAATTCATTTCTTGTAAAACTAAATCGCGGGCATAAAAAAATATGTATATTGCACGTTATTGTAGGATCATGCATTCGAACAGCACCTTCAAACAAATAATCACCTTAAGCCGTGTTTTAACGGCTTCTGCATTACCTCTGGCTCATTTTTCACTGTAGATTGAAAAAAAAATGAATGAATGACAATTGAAATCTTCCGTGTAAGCCATAAAGGTATAAAGTATGGCACTAAACAAAACTTTTGCCACCTAACTCTCTGCCTACCCCTACTATATTTGCTTTTCTTGAACACCCACTGCTTCCCTAAGGGACTACTGTTTATCTTCTCTACACATTGAATGCACTCATATATATGATACTAAGATCCAAAACGTAACACACAGATATAGCCTTGTATTCAAAGAGCACAAGGCCACCTATAGTGTGTTTATACTTTGTATAGCATCGTTTTTTCTTTATAATTCACCCGACGCCTGCGAGAAAGGGGGCGTCTAGAATCAAACAAATATCCTAAAGCAGACTGCATACTGTGCTGTCTCATTTGTTCTATGTCACCTGGCACAGAAGCTAAAATGGCAAAATTCAGGACGATTAGTAATTCTAGTTGCATCAATGGTACCTCAGCTGCTAACACAACCTGCTGTTGAGCACAATTTTGCACGACTGAATCATTGCCCGTTGTAGCATGCTTTCCGACGCTGTTAAATATGCACTGGCGGTAAGAAATCTAAAGCCCCCCAGTACAGCTTTGGGATCTTAAAACCCAACTGATATTACTACTCCTGAAGTTTATTTGGAAGTTTTATGCAGGTACTAGGTTGCTCTTCTGTAAATGCAGAATTTCTGCAGTTCTTGAGTGTAGTGCTACCCTATTGACTGAATTTTTTATTTCAGCCATCCCGAAACACCGGAAGCCTCCGAAGAAGCGGTCTTGCTTTCGTCCGGCCACGCCAACGCAAAGCCCAGTACTTGACCCCACCGGAAATGAACCATGTGGTAGTGCTGCTCTAGAGCCTGTCTTCGCATCAACAGCCGAACAAACACAAGACTCGGCTGTGAGTGACAGCATGAGTTCCCAGGACACTGTCAGTCCACTACAATGTGCTCAGGTACCAGGGTATGATCTACCTTTAACAACCACCTTGCTGCCGCCCAAAGCTGTCGACACTGTTATCTATGCAGACAGCGTTGCCCATTCCTTTCTGAGAACAGATAAAGCCAGTGGGGAAGATTCCACTGATGCAAGTCGACTTCCTCTGCCCGCAGCTTCACCCATGGAGGCCGAATCCTTAAGCGCTGAAAGGTCACAGCATAGTAATGAGCGATCAAGTAAAGAAATACCTCAAGCTGCATTCACACTTGGTTCAAGTACGGCTTCAACTGACTTGTCTCTTCAAAGACAGAATGCTGAGCTGAGAAAGAGAAATAAGGACTTGGCCCAAAAGTACAGAAACCTACAGAGGCTTCACGAGCAAACAAAGAGAAAACTGCGCAGTCTTGTAAAGAAGTCACAGTCGCCACAACAAAAAATGATAACCTTGGAACAATTACCGTTCCTCAAACACCTAGCCCCTCCTTCTGTTCGAAAATTAGCATACGAAACATTCACCCGTACCATACTTGATTATGCAGCGGCTATATGGAATCCTCACCAAGCATACTTAATTAACACCTTAGAAGCCGTTCAAAACAGAGCAGCCCGTTTTATATCCTCAAATTACAATAGACACAGCAGTATCACCAGTATTAAATCTTCACTTAACATCCCGCCACTAGAGCTCCGACGGAAAATCGCACGACTCTGCCTCTTTCATAAGTTATATTACAATTTTCCTGATCTTCGTGACACATTATTACTAGCTCCCATCAGAACATCGCGCCGCCTGTTTAACCTCCTCAGCATTCAACGTATACATGGATCGACCTTGGCATTTAATAAATCTTTTCTTCCAACTGCAATAGAAAATTGGAACCTGCTACCCGACTACATTGTTAACGAGCGCGACGCTACTAAATTTCGACAGGCATTAATTAATCACTGTACTGAATAAAAGACACTTCTCAAACTTCACCCAGTTAACTTATTATTTTTCTTGTTGTTGTTGTAGTTGTTACCGCCTAATTCAGCCTTGTGCCCTTCATTATTGACCAACGTTGTATTGTGATGTATCGTTTTTCATTTTATTGTATTGCATTATGTTTTGTTGTATTAATGTATTATTCTTAGTTGCATTTGCTTTGTCCCCCCCCCCTTATGTAATGCCTCAACAGAGGCCTTTAAGGGTATAATAAATGATGATGATGATGACCAGAGAAGGGCTTTGACGGTGAAAACTACGAAGGGCCTTAAGTGGTCTGAGAAGACTATTCGAGAGGCCCTTCAAATAAAGCACGCATGTGGAACAGCAGGCTATGAATTATTAAGATCATTATCATATCCACTGCCATGCAATAGGACATTAATACGAAGGCTTCAAAATATTAAATTTTTGCCTGGAGTTCTTCATGAAGTTTTTAATGTCCTGAAATCCAAAGTAGCAACAATGCAAGACATAGAAAAAGACTGTGTGCTCTTCATGGATGAGATGGAAATCTCCCAAGGATTTGACCACGATCGCTCGCTTGATTGCTTTTTTGGGAGCACTACATTGCCGGAGTCCGCTACAGATGTTGCCAACCATGCTCTTGTGTTCATGGTTGGTGGCGTGAACACGAGATGGAAACAGGTTATCGCCTATCACTTCACTGGAAGGTCGATAGATGGCTCTATTTTGAAGGACATTGTGTTCCACTTGATTGAGCTTTGTTTTCAAATCTCGCTTAGAGTGCTTGTTGTCACAAGTGACATGGGAGCTGCCAACCGTGCAGTTTGGCGCCTGCTTGGCTTGTCCAACCACAGAAACTCACAGACTGTCTGCTGTATTCCGCACCCGCACCTCCGTGGCAGGCAACTATTCTTTATGGCTGACCCCGCCCACGTCTTGAAGAACATCCGTGCCCAACTACTCCGAGTGGGAGAATTCACTCTGGGTGAAGAAACTGTTAAGGAACAAAGTCTTCCTTCTGGCACTGTCAAGGTGGAGCATGTTGAAGCAGTGTTGAAGTACGACTGTCAAAGTGAGCTGAAGATTGCAAATAGGCTGTCGGAAATCCACATCAGCAGTGGACATTTCACTACCATGAAAGTGAACATTGCTGTGCAATTGTTCCGTGAGGCTCCTGCTGCTATCCGATATTTAATCCAACAAAAAATTTTGCCCCCCGAAGCAGAGGCTACAGCGTGGTTTTTTAACCTCGTGAGCAGGTGGTACACCCTTATGTCGGCCAGACATCCGGTTGTTGCTCTGAGCGATATAGATCCTTCAAAGCATAAAGAGGCCACTGCGCTTTTGGAACTGGCGTGCAGCACTTTCCGTCAAATGAAAATGGGAGCAACGGCACATTGGAAGCCTTCACAAGCTGGCCTTCTGGCATCGACCACTGTTGCTCTCAGCCTGTCGCAAGACCTCTTGGACAACCAAAGCTACAAGTATGTGCTTCTTGGCCGGCTCGTACAAGATTGTCTCGAAAACATATTCTCTGTGTTGAGACTCAAGAAGCCGGTCCCTAGTGCATACGACGTTAAGTGTGCACTGAAGCTGATTTGTGTTGGACAGTTCATGCACACACCTACAAATTCTAGCTACGAGGTTGATGACAGCTTGCATCTAGCTGACCTCCTTGACCCAACTATCCAGAGACATGAAGGACAAAACCAAGAGCCTGAAGAGCTAGAAAACCTGTTTGTGTGTGCTCTCACAGAAGCAGAATGTCACATTCTTGCTTATCTAGGAGGATTCCTGGTCAAGTCTGTCATGAAGTCCATTGGTAACTGTAGTGACTGCAAAAATGCCCTTGTTGGAGATGCTACAAATCAGTATAGCAATCTTATTAAGCTTAAAGAGTACGTGAAAAATTCTGAGAACCTCATTTATCCAACGCAAGCAGTGATTAATGTCCTTATAGAATGTGAGGAGCAGTTTAAGACTTTTGCAGATATGAAGGAAATCATGGTGCTCAAAACCCCATTTGCTAGCATTCTGAATGCCCTGTGCAAGGCTGTCAAGTTGAACTTAGGTTGCTGTGAAACGCATCATGCTCAGGCAGGGAAGGTCCTCCTGACAAAATATGTGAGGACAAGACTGAGGATCCATCTACGACAGCAGCATGCACAGAGGGTGGATGGAATGTCTAGCAAAACATGTGCCGCAACAAACCTGGTCTGAACTCTGAGAAGGATGGTAACATCATATGCTTAGATGCTTGCAGTCAGCTAGTTAATGATTTGGCCTTGCTTTCGTTGTTTTTCTATAGTTTGACACAACTCAAGAAAATAGGGGAGATGTCCTTAAAGAATTCTATCCAGCCAATGGCGCCAACCGATTTTCATGACACCATGTTTAATGCTGGGAAGTTGCATCGCTGGGAGTGGCAGATGAACGGCAGTTAACCGTGGCTTAATCGGATTGACCGCGTTGTCATGAAAATCGGTCACTGCTATTGGCTGGAGGGAAACGGTCGGGGGGCATCTGCCACTACTTCCTTGGGTTGTACCCGAATATAGCACTCTGACACTTTCACTGTGTATGTCGTGTGTACTTTGCTCGCCTGTAAATTGTTCACGTCTTTCAGCATATTTTTATGTCACCTCTCTGTAGCAAGCTGTTGCTGGCAGATTGTGTGCACTAACCAATGAAGCTGCTTTGCTTCAGTCAGCATTTGGAAATAGCAAACTGATTTACAGTGCGTGCCACTAGTGTGTTCATCAAAGGTGAAGTTTTTAGGAGCAAGTGTTGGAACTAGATGCAAATGTGTAAACCACTGTTTCAAGTCTTTTGTGAAGTGCGTAACAGTCTTATTTTTGTGGCTGGAGCATCACTACCATGCCTTGCATTATTTAGGGGCTGTAAAACATACGCTCCCACAGAGTTGCCGTGGTGTTTCTCATTATCATTTGAGTTGTTTGCATTACTAGTCCTGCTAATTTAGCCCATTTATTGTGTCCTCTGTACTGCACTCATGCAATTTGTTCATGGCTATCAGTATATTTTGTTTTATGTAGAAGTGTTCATTGAGCAACGAAGCTGCTTTACTTCGGTCAATGTTTAAAAATAATAAGCCTGTTTGCAATTGCACCATCAGTGTGCGCACCAGATATGTTTTACAGGAGTGACTGATATGTGTACAAAAATTTCACTGGTTTCACAGATGCTGATAATGGAAGAATGTAATTTCATATGCACTTTAGCTGGCTGCGGATGCTTATATATTCTGTCAGTTTGCTTGAGAAAGAATATGAGCACCTCCCCTTTAATTGACAGTTGCCAGAAGTGTGTCGGCAATAAAAGAAGCTTCTTGAATGTTTACACGAAGGCGTCTGAAAATGTCATTTGGTTTCTTGATTTTAGGTTTTCTCACTTGTCCCATTGTTTGTATTGCTCCTCTTTCTCTGATTCCATTCCAGCAAGTCTCATGTTACACTCTGAACATTTGAGCCTCCTACTGAACACCCTGTGTAAGTTAGTTTCTCAGCACACGTGGAAAAATGGTAGGCAATGTGAAATGAAGCACTGCTTTAATGTTAACTCAATGGCAATCTGTACAAAACTAAGACGCTTACAACACTCGATCTTAATTTGTTAACATCAGCCTCAAGATTCCCTAAATTTTTTTAAGTATGTTTATACCTTTTGCTGAAGCTACAGTGTGCTAGTATGGGGTTGCATAGCTCATTGCGTAGAGCATGTGTAATTGCTCACAGAAGAGCAAAATGCACAAACTAATGGTACATTGCACACGCAAATGCCATTGTGATGTCGGTAATAGAACTACTGGGGCACTTAAGTCTCTTCCCGTGCTGTGAATGCATAAGCATTAGGTGCTACTGTTTTGCTTCTGTTGCGTGGTTTTATTTTGAACCTACATAGACCAGCGTTAGCTCGGTTTACCGTTACATTTTCGATTCTACTCATCGAGACCTTTCAACGATATATGACGATGCTATAGCATTAGGTTCAATTTTAAATCAAATAAATAATTAATGGTAATTAAGACCTGCGATTACTCCGGTGGAATTATACTCGACATAAGCTATCCAACGATATATAGCTTGATGATGGAGCATAACGATTGATTTTTAATCACGGTTATCTAATTAATGGTCGGTAAGACAAGATTAGTTCAGTGCAATTGTACTCAACATAAGCTATCCAGCGACTTAGTGATGTAGCGTAAATTTCAATTACATTACAATTAACTAATTACCGGTAATTAATTGAGACCTACAATTAGTCCGGTGCAATTATACTCGACATAAGCTATCCAACGATAGAACACTTGCGGCGATTATGCCCGACATAAGCTACACAGCCACTACGGCCACATTCTGTACAGGCCGCGCATGAACCAAGTAATTGATAAGCATTAAAAAGTGGGCCTGCGTAATCTTTTGATTACCGTCATAACATTAAATTCTGAACGCCCAACACCTAAGCTCGGTTAGTGCTCATTGTGAGGAGGAACCCTTTTTACGTAATTGATAAGCGCTGCCTTTTGGCGCGATGACGCGCGCAGAGGAGAGACCCGTTCGGAGTGTAATGCACCGTCGCTGAGAACTGCTCTATGTCGTCGGAACGGCGTCATCTGTTGGTACTAACTTCGAAAGAAACGCCGATAAACTAGAATATAAACTAATGTTGTAGATCGCCCCAGCGACCGCGCCACTGAAAGCCGGGGATGCTCTCTTCAAGGGGAACAACATGGCTGCCCGTCATGTTTAGCGGCCGTTTTCGGCAACACTGGGAGAGATGTCACCACCCTAAGCCAGGCGGCAGGTATGTAGGCTCCCTAGTG
>JARKHS020033919.1:0-29917 GCA_030143305.2 Amblyomma americanum
ATGCTCTTGCCATACGTTTCTCCTCCTTCTATCACCTACGATAACTGCCCTCCGATTGCGCATTCATACGCTCTTACCATACCATCTTCCTTCCATCTTCTACGGTAACCGCCCTCCGATTGCACACTCTTATGCTCTTGCCATACCCTCCTCCTTACACTTCCATGGTAACCATCCCCGAGTGATTCCCATGGCAACCACCCTCCAGTTACACAATACAGTAAAAGCTCATTAGTGCGACCCCTGTTAATTCAGAAATATGGATAACAATTCGAACTGCCAACCCATTCCCGGCCAACGCCCTTGTAAGTCTATGCGGTGACGCGCTAGTTAATTCGGATGCTATGGGTCTCATACCTGTCAACTCGAACGAGCTCCCGACGCGAGGCAGCGTCCAGGTATACGGAACCTGCGCTTCCGAGGGGGCGCGCCGAAATATGGCACCCAGTGCCACCTGGTTTCAAAATGAGTAATCACATAGTAGGACAGAGCAGACGAGCTACTGGAGCGTGGCTGGCTTGGTCATTTATTCCTCGGCTCTATGTTGCGTTCGTAGAGTTCTGTCGGAGCTTTACTGCTCCGAAGAGCAAGAGCTTTTCGAGATTAGTTTATCGACACGACTGGATCGCCACAGCTTCTTGCCAACGTTGATACCGGCCCTGCTGCAAGTCCATTGCGGGAATCAAGCCACTGTTGATGCTGAGCTAGCGGTTGCGATGTAAAACCCCTGTTTAGTTTTTTTTTTCGCTCCGCTTTTCCTGTGAACGGCGGAAGCATTTGCACACGAAAATATTTGCGCGCCGCTGAAGAAACACTCTCAAGGAAAACAAGCTTCGTGCCAATACTCGTGGTTGCAACCAAGCTTGGCAAAGTGGTTGTTTGGGCGTGTAGGTGAGGCATTCCAAAAACTTGGAAGCGCACAAACAGACGAGGGCGAAGAAAGAAGACGTGACACACGAGCGCTCGTGTGTGTCACGTCGTCTTTCTTCGCTTTCGTCTGCTTGTGCACTTCAAGTTTTTGGAATAGAAGTGTGTTTCCGCACTCTACACGCCCTACACACAGTAATCCTGCTTAGCATTATGCTTTCATGCTTTAGAAAAACTGCGCCAGTATCATAACAAGTCCAAAATCTGCCCACTTCAGTTGCATTTCGCGCGTCGCATTTTATAAGACATGCAGCTCGGGAGAACCCAATTTCAGCTGCACTGCTCTGACACGGCTGAAACATTCGCTATTCGCGGCCGCTATAGCTGGCATGCATACGTGTCCGGCAGGCGTTGCATAATTCTAGCACGCTTCCGACGACCTCGGGAGAGCCCAATTTCAGCTGCACTGCTCTGACACGACTGAAACATTCGCTATTCGCGGCCGCTATAGCTGGCATGCATACGTGTCCGGCAGGCGTTGCATAATTCTAGCACGCTTCCGACGGCCTCGGGACGAGCCCAGTTTCAGCTGTACTGCTCTGACACGACTGAAACATTCGCTATTCGCGGCCGCTATAGCTGGCATGCATACGTGTCCGGCAGGCGTTGCATAATTCTAGCACGCTTCCGACGGCCTCGGGAGAGCCCAGTTTCAGCTGTACTGCTCTGACACGACTGAAACATTCGCTATTCGCGGCCGCTATAGCTGGCATGCATACGTGTCCGGCAGGCGTTGCATAATTCTAGCACGCTTCCGACGGCCTTGGGAGCGCCCAATTTCAGCCTGAAACTTTTGCTATTCGCGGCCGCTATCCGGTATACGCATACGGGTGCCGCTTCCTGTTAGGAACAAGAGTGGCCATCAAAATTTATGTATTTCTAAGAGCCGCGTTTAATACGGCATTTTAACCACTCTTTCAGCTAAAGGCAGGAAATTTTGTATGCGCTATTAGCCAGCTTGTTTCGTGGATGCTGAGGTAAGATTGCATACAATGCATGATTCAGTGATTTTATAATGTTTTCTCCGTGTGTACCCACTCCACTCCAACGAGCCTGCAAGGCACTAAGAGTAAAATAATAGTGTTTTACTCGCCTCTGATTTGAGATTTCATAACTGAGACCCGCAAGAAATTATCACTGTGATATGAGAGAGAATTCGGGCGGAGCGGACAGCGGCGCCTCAGCCTAGGCAGCTCTTGGTGCCTCCGATAGGAGCAGTTAAAAAAAAATAGCTACAGCGGGTGCCTTCGCTGAAGCCGGAGTTGCACACTCCACTTCAAAATGGAGTGTGGATCGACGACAGCGGCTGCGTAGTGATGGTTTAGAGCGGGTAGCGCCGTGCAATGGCCTCCATTAGCAGCAGAAACGGGTCCTGGAACTTGGTGCAACCGTTGATGGATTGCCACCACGGCCAGGATAGGTGCGACTGCAGCAAGGACCAGGAGGCCTTCTGCCCGTTCCGGACAAGCTTGCGCTTGACCTTCTGCCACGCACTCTAAGTCCACTGAGTGTTGGCCCCTGTCACCGGGTCCACGAAATTGGTGCTATGATTAACCGTGTTCCAGTCTAGATTCAGGGGAGCTCCGTTTACGTCTTGCAGGCTTGGGATGCAGTGGCCACGAAGAGCGAAAGTTTGTCTTGTCAGAGCAGTGCTGTTGAAATTGGGCGCTCCCGAGGCCGTCGAAAGCGTGCTAGAATCATGCAACGCCTGCTGGACACGTATGCATGCCGGCTATCGCGGCCGCGAAGAGCGAAAGTTTCATTCGTGTCAGAGCAGTGCAGCTGAAATCCCAGACAACACCAAACGTGCTGAGGACGTCCTCAAATGGTCAGAACGTCCTCATTACTAACAGGACATTCCGAGTACTTTTTGAGTGCGTCACAACCAAACTTCCTCATGAAGATGTCCTCAGTTTGTACTTCGCTGGACGACTCGAGGATGAAAATTCCTCAGATGTCCTGCAAACGTCCTATCACAGTACAATATTGTGGCATTGAACTGAGATTTAAAAAAAACTTTATCCCTCGCACCTGGTTTTCATTGATTAAAAACTACCGGTTTATTAAAAGTTACTTGTGTACAATACCAACATAATGAAGGAAGCCATTCTGACTGAACAAAACTATATACCCTTGAGGAGCTATTTTAAGTTATTTTGGCTTTTAAACCCATTCTTATGTGCTGCATGCTTCTGGTGGGGTTGGACTGTTTAGCTTTAAGGGCCATTAGTCCAGAAACCTTTTGCAATGAGATGGCAGAGTTCAATTTCTGAAAGAGTTGTAGTCGTCGCTGTATGAAAATATTGCAGGAAAAACAACCTGTATGTACCAAGAAATGTGGCAAACTAACCAGTCTTGATCCCGGCGAAACTTTGCATAATTCGTTTGTTAGAATCCAAGACAAATGAAGGAAAAAGAAAGCTGTTTGACAGCCTCTATGCACACTCCCCAAAGTAATTAAGCAATATAATGACCCACATTCTCTGGGGCTAAATCTTCATCTGACGTCCTGAAAACATACTAAGAAGGTCCTTGAGATGAATTTGGAAGATGTCCTGAGGACGTACTGAGGCTGGACAACAGGACTATGTGAGGACTTATAGATGATCAGTAGAGGACATCGTCAGAACAACACATCGTGTTGAAAAATTATTCCTCGGGATGTCCTGAGGATGTATTTGTGTTGTCTGGGATTGGACGCTTCCGAGGCTGTCGCAAGCGTGCTAGAATTATGCAACCCCTGCCGGAGACGTATGCATGCCGGCTGTATAGCGGCCGCGAAGAGCGAAAGTTTCAGTCGTGTCAGAGCAGTGCAGCCTTACGTAGCGGCAAACTCTATACCGCGTGCATTACGTAGCGTGAAACTCGGTATCTGAGGAGGCGGGCGGAGAGGATGCGGCAATAACGCACGGCCGCTAACAGCAACGAAGCAGCGGAAATGGACGCGGAAGTCGGGGGAACCTCCGCGGAAGAAGACTACGAGCCAGAAAGCTGGTATAAGGTCAAGAAAGGAGGAAAAGCTGTACCAATGCAACGCGAGGAGCGGCAACCGGAAGTCAGTGGCGCCGCCACGCAGGAGAGGCCGAATAATTTCAAACGCGCCGCGGTAAAGAAGCTGGAAATCAGTTGGAAAACAGCACGTGCGCATCCCCGATGGCGCAACGCGGATAATTCTGCGACCCCAAGGGGGCCTCGCTCCCCTTACAAGGCTCGGAGCCGCCAGGCTGCTGTACTACGTGTGCAGGGAGACTGGGATCTCCTACGGAGACGCTCGGAGGGACATCCTCTCGCCCAACGAAGCCCAGCAGACCCTTTTAATCGCTACTGAAGACAAGAAAAGGGCGGTAAAATACCAGCAAATAACTTCCATCACCACGGAAGAAGGAAGCAAGACGGAAATCAAGGCACATATGACAATCCCGGAGAGCAGGGGAAAAGGAGTGATTCACAACGTCCACCTCAGCGTCTCCGACGCCGAACTGGTAGCAGAACTCGAGTTTAACGCAAGTCTGGGAATAAACCCGAAAATCATCGCGGTCAGAAGACTTAGCCCCCAGTCGACTATGATCCTCCTCGTCTTCCAAGAGGAGCGGGTCCCAAGGACTATAAAGCTCTTCGGCTGCTACGAGAGATGTTTCCTGTACAGGAAACGCTACGAAGTCTGCTATCGATGCGCGGACCTGGGACACCGGATGGACGTGTGCCCTAACCCCACCTCGATCAAGAGATGCAGAAACTGCGGTGAAAAAGACCCTCAGAAGGGTCACAGCTGCAAGGAGACTCGATGCGCCCTGTGTGGCAAGGCGTACCCCCTTGGCGACAAGACGTGCAAGGCCATGTTTCGAACACCGTACCTGGTAAAGAAGAATTTCTGGGAAAGGAAGCTTGCGGAGGAAATGCTAGCAAAAGAAGAAGATTTTAAATTAGTGCCAATTCTCAAGACACCATCCCATAAGAGGAAGGCCAGGAGCAGGAGCAGATCCCCAAACCACTTCCCACCTCTGTCCCCCTCCCCTTATCGTTCGACTTACAGGTCCAGATCACGGTCCGCGTCCGGGGAAAAGAAGATAGTGGGCCAGTCCAGTTCCACCCAGCCAGACAAGAACAAGAGAACGCCCGGAGACCCCTGGGGCCTCAAGAAGGACTCGGACGGAGAAAAAAAGGTGAGCTTCGATAGGAGAGACTCCCAGCCTAACCAGTACATACAAAAGATAGAGAAAGAAAACCACGAGCTCAGAGAAGCAGTAAAAGAACTTAATGATGTCATTATGACACTCAAACAGGAAGTGCAAACACTTAAACAGGAAGTGCACACCCCCAAAAACACCGCGGCCACACTGCTCAAAGAGACACCGCTGTCACAAACTGCCCAACCTACAATAATACCGCTAACAGAAGGGGCAGGGAGCCGCAACGAGGCACAGTCCCCGCCTAGCAAGCGTAAATGCGCGGAAAAAATGGATGACATCTTCGTTACGAAGGTACAATTTGAAGTCGCCATGATGGGAATCAACAACAAGCTAGAAAGTATCGTGGCTGAAATGAGACAGGCCATGGAAGCAATGTATGCACAAATGCAGTGCACAGCAAGCGAAATCAAGGGACTCCAAGAAAAGCTCGGGTGTGGAGCGGCAGTACGTCTGGAAGGCCCATAATGGCTAGTCACGTAAACAACAATCTCCCACCACGTTTCAGGATAAGCACTCGCACCCCCACAACCATTCTACAATGGAACTGCAGGAGTTACAGACAAAAAAGAGCGCTGCTAGAAAACTACATTTCTTTACTTGGCGAGGTTCCTCTAGCCATCGCACTTCAAGAAACAAATATAGAATGGCCAAAACAGAGGCACTTCAAGGCCTATGGAAGCAACAGAGGGGATGACACCAGGGTAGTTACACTAATTCGAAAGGACATCACGGCCATATGGCACGACACATCCTTCCAAGACATAGAATCGGTACTGGTGGAAATCGCCACTGGTAACAAACACGCCCCCAGCATCTTTATGCTTAACGTATACAGCCCACCAAGGAACTACAGGGACCGCTTCAAGCCGCTCTTTATTAGAGCGATTCAAGCCGCTGGCACGTGTCCACTAATTATTATGGGAGATTTTAACGCCAAGCATCAAGACTGGGGATACGACAAACTAGACGCTAAGGGCAGAAGGCTGTGGGAGGATGCACACGACCTCAATCTCACTCTCCACACAGACCCCAATTCCCCAACCAGGGACGGCAACAGTGTCACTAAGGGCACATCGCCGGACCTCACGTTCACAAGAAACTTAAAAGAGTTTATGTGGGGGAATACCGGATGTAACCTGGGCAGCGATCATTACGTACTCAGTCACACCCTCTCCCTCACCAAAACACTCGGATCGAACAGGAAATGGTCACAGCGAATCACTGATTGGGATAAATTCAGGAACGAAGGAACCCAGTCACAACCAGAAGACGCGATCCAAGACATCGAGAAATGGACCAAAGAAATACGAACGAGTGTCAAGAATAATACGCGAACGATCGAGGACGAAGATGCCCCTGCCCCGATGGACTCGCGCCTACTACATATGTGGGAAGCCAAGAAGAGCATGGAAAAGAGACTGAAAGGACAGAGATGGAACAGGAACCTTAGGAGGCGACTACACAGACACAACAAGGAAATGGAGAAGCAGGCTTTCAAAGTATGCGAACAGAATTGGCTCCAGAGATGTGACGACATGGAGAAACAGATGAGCCTCCCCAAACGTGGAACATACTTAGGCACTTGCTGTGCCCGGAGCAGACTAAAACGCAGGCAAAAGTAACTCAGCGAAAGATCAAACACATCTTCGAAGGCTCCGAAGAAGAGTTTTTCGAGGAACTCAGAAGGACATACATTGGCGACAGTGTGAACCAGGACCTCCCACCCTACATTGGAGCTAGCAATCCGGAACTGGACAGGCCTATAACGGAGGCGGAGGTGAGAGCGGAAATTCTCAGCCTAAAACGCAACACGGCTCCAGGACCAGATGGTATAACCAATAGGATTCTCAGAAATCTAGACGACAGTTCGATCACTAAACTCACGGACTACATGCAACTAGTCTGGGAACAAGGAAACCTCCCGTTGCCATGGAGAACAGCGGATGTCATATTCATCCCCAAGCCTGGTAAACCGTACAAGCTCGAACACCTGAGACCCATATCTCTCACCTCCTGCGTTGGAAAGCTCATGGAGAAGGTGATACATACGAGGCTTTATAACTACATGGAGTCCAAAGGGCTCTGGCCGCACGAAATGGTCGGCTTCAGGAAACACCTCAGCACGCAAGACGTAATGCTGCGACTGAGGCATGACATCGTCGATCAGTGGCACTCAGGTGACACGAAGGCTATTCTGGGGCTTGACCTCCGGAAAGCCTTCGACAACGTTCACCACGCGGCCATTCTTGAAAACCTCGGAGACATGGACGTTGGAGCTAAAACCTTCGCCTACGTCAGCAGCTTCCTCTCGGAGAGAAGGGTCACCCTGACATTCTTGGAAGCAAAATCATCGAGTATAAAGATAGCTGGGAAGGGCACACCTCAAGGATCCGTCTTGTCCCCCCTGCTCTTCAATATTGCGATGATCAAACTCCCGCAAAGACTTGGCACCATCCCAAACATCAATTTCAGCCTCTACGCCGACGACATTAATATCTGGACCAACCGAGGATCAGACGGAGAAATTCAAGAGAATCTCCAACTAGCGGCGGCCGCTGTGGTCGATTACGCGGCGAAAATCGGCCTCAGTTGCTCTCCTCAAAAATCTGAGCTATTGATTTACACCAAGAGCAGACAGAAACCCGACATCGAAGTTACAGTGAAAGGCCTAAGGATCCCAGCAGTCAGCCAGATCAGGGTCCTCGGACTCATCATCCAGGCCGACGGGAGGAACACGACCATGATAAACAAACTGCAAGGATCCGTAGCGCAAGTAACAGGGCTCATCAGAAGAATCTCTCTCAAAAACAGAGGTCTGAAGGAAGGGAACTTAGCCAGAATAATGCAGGCTTTCATCACCAGCAGAATCTGCTATGTCATCCCCTACCTGCACCTAAATGCGAAGGAAAAAGAAAAGATCGAAGCATCCGTAATAAGAAGGAGTATCAAGAACGCACTCAGTCTCCCTCAATCAACCTCGACTACAAGAGTACTGGCCATTGGAATGCACAACACAGTAGACGAGTTGGCGGAAGCCACACGAACCACACAGATAGAGCGGCTCAGTCTGTCTGACACCGGGCGACAAATACTGAGGTGGGTGGGGCTTCAACACGACAGGGGCACCACCCCGAAAGTTAGTCTCGACAACGGGTACAGAGACAACCTCTACATCCCGCCGATGCCAAAAAACATGTGCCCAATTCACCACAAGGAAAGAAGGGAAAGCAGAGCCAAGGCCATAGCTAGAGAAATGGACTCGAAACCACCGGAAACAGTGGCATACACGGACGCAGCCACCGGAAAATCTGGGGCCGCGGTCGCCGCGGTGGTAGATGGGGCAGGCATCCCGTTAATTACAGCATCGATCAAAACAAGAAATGCTGACATCGCAGAGGAAGTGGCTATTGCACTCGCGTGTGTCGGGACGCAAGCCAACACCATAATTAGTGACAGCAAGACGGCCATCTGGAACCTCGCCAAAGGACGGGTGGCGGCAGAAACGAAGAAAATACTTGAATCCAGGGAGATTTCTCGTAAGGTCAGAATTATTTGGACTCCTGGCCACGAATCGGCACCGGGGAATGAAGCCGCACACGCGCTCGCTCGAGACGTCTACTACCGGGCGAGCGCAGAGCGGCTCGACGACCCAGTACACGAGGAGCGGCTGACCACCTTCAGAGACTTTGCGACTACTATAAACTGGGTAGAAGATCCTACGCCACACCGCACACACAACTGGACAACGAACAAGCCAGGTGTCTGAGAAGACTCCAGGCGGGCAACTATCCGAACCCACACTGGCTATACCTCCTTAACATAGACGCAAGAGAACACGACAGATGTAAACAATGCGACCAGAGAGGGACACTAAACCACATAATCTGGCAATGCCCCTACTCACCTGGGGCTGCCGTAAACATTCCTATTGAGGAAGCTTGGGAGTCTCTCCTTCGAAGCTCAAAACTCGAAGACCAACTCGAAGCCATCCGCCTGGCGACCGAGGCCTCGAAGAACCAAGAGGTTCACCACACAGGCCTCTAGTCGCGGAGCCCCCTACTCCCTCCCGGGTCTGCGTACCTGAGCTGGGAAGGTAGGCGTGTCTCCTATATCGGTGGGAAATAAAGTTTTTCTGACTGACTGACTGAACAGCAACGCTGTGGTCGTCAAACTCGGCTGCACGAAATCTGTCATGCAGTCTGACAACATTGGTACTGAAGTTTGGCCATCATTTAATGCCGAATCTTGGCCGTCCGATCTTGTGCCGATACCCAGCAACAGCGATGCCATGTTAAGTTAAAAATAAAACATAACACACAGATAACACCAAATTTGGTCCTGGCCATTTCCAAAACTTGGCCCTGGCCACACCCCAAATTTGACCTTAGCCGATTTGGACCAAAATCGATGTGGCGGAAAATCTTCAAGCGCCGACCAATCGTTAAAAAAGAGGACGTTTCGGCCCCGGCTTACGGGGGCCTTGTTCACAATGAAAGAAAGACAGGAGTGAAGGTAAGTTATATAGGTTTCATGGTATGACGCAAGCAGCGGGAGTATACCGGGGGTAGATTGCCTTCGTTGCGATTAAGCGTGTTTGCCGTCGTCTGAATATAAAAAGATTCTAGGTAAAGCCTTGTCGTCTTGCTCTTTTCTTTTCCGATTATCTTCGAGCCGTCCCAGTCGATGTCATGGCCCTCGGAGATAGCATGATCAGCCAGTGCGTTTGTTGCCACGCGCTTGTTCTTGACATCATTGTGGTGCTGCTGCAATCTTTTCCGAAAATCACCTGTTTCACCGATATAGACATGCTCGCAATCAGCGCAGGGAACCCTATACACGATGCCCGGGAACCTTCTTTATCTTCTCTTTCACTGTAACCAACGCGTGTCGCAGCTTTTGCGTGGGTACATGTGCGACGTCGACTTCGTACGACTGGAATATGCGGGATAAACTTTCACTTACTCCGGGGACGTAGGATATCGTAATCCTTTTCTTCTTCTCTCGCTGGGGTTGCTGTGGCGGCGGGTGAGCTAGGCGATTCTCGGATTTTTGTATAAAAGAACTGGGATAGCCCGAAGCCATCAGGTCGCGGCGAACGGTGTCCAGATCTGTCTTTTTTTCTTCCAACGTAGAGCAGAGGTTCTCCGATCGGCGGACAAGCGAGGCAACAACGGACATCTTGTGACAGGTCGGCGCTTGAAGATTTTCCGCCATGAACATACCCGACCAGACGGGTTTCCGTCGAACCCTGGATTTCAAAATTGATGTGCAACCATAGGGTAATGCGTCCATAATGATGGCGAGTCTGCGAGTTGCTGCATTATCGTCAAGTTGCTAAGAGTGCATTCTACGGTAAACAGCGTGAAACTATATGCATGAAAAATTAAAAGCACCACGAACCCCGGAACAGCACTTGCCCTTTGTATCTGTCTCTGCGTGCGTGTGCGATTATGCGAGCGTGTGTCTCGCCTTTCGCACCGTTTACAAAAAAAAAAGCATTATTTCGAAAGAAAAAATCATTTCGCAGAGAGGGAGTTCAGTTTGGTCAGCTGATCGGCTGATATAGCCCTTCCATTCACGTTAACACGTGGTTAGACGCAAAGGGTGCGCAAAAAGTTCCCGGGCTTTAGAACAGTTCATTCTTACACTTAATGCGAATGAAGCCACTAAGGATCCCAGGGGTGGTACTCCTACCCCCCCCCCCCCCCTACCAGAGATTTTTTTAGCGTCAGAGGTGTCGTCAATGACCCAGTACAATGCTTAAAAGCAGATCTTGGAGCCTGGAAAATTTTGACTGGGGGGGGGGGGGGGTACTACAGCGCTGCATGTGGCCAGCACGGTGTGCGCCAAATGAATGTCCGATTAAAGCTTTATCCGAAAATACTTCAAAACAATGGACCGTGGCTTGCTTGGGTGAAACAAGGAGAGCGGGCGAGTGATCGTGTTAATCTCAGAACGTCGGTCGCTGCAGTGAATTCCAGGAGGGACGTAGTTGGCGCACTGTCGGTATCCCAGAAAAAGGTTTGGTCCCGATAAATGGTGAGTCGGTGACACCTTTCGTGGCAAAACACCACCCGAGAAAGTGCTCGTTGTTGAAGGTGTTTGTTGTTTACTACGTTTGGGACATGTTATTACTCGGTTTTGGACTCTCTTGATACTCCATTTACTCGTGAATCGGAGGTTAACGGGGAATCCGGTTGTGAAGTTTTATTACCTGCGAATTTACCCATGACACAGCATCAAACTAACACAACAAGTGAAAAAGGGTCCGAGCGGGAGAATCGCAAAGTAGAGGACGACGAAAAGGTCCCACTGAGGCCTGAATCGGTCTTTAGTGCAAGAGCACTATTGGTCTCCTGACCTGGAAAATTCCGGTGTGTGGTGAAGCCTCTGAAGTTCGTCACGTGATGCGGGAAAGTGGCGGGAAATAAACGAGACTTTGAATGAGGGTGACCTTGGCCAACCTGGAGAAAAAATTACTCGAACGCAGTGGCCAGCAAAGCTGATCTGTAATTCGCGCCGCCCGAATGGAAGCTGATGAACACGACGATACCCAAACCCAGCGCGAGAGCTAGAGAGAGACTGGCAGTTTATCGAGTGGGGCGTTGTACTGCGGGGATGGCGCAATATTCTAATGTAGTGGCCAGCTAAGCTGATTTGTTCGCACCGCCCTGGGTTTGAGACCCACTACGGGAGGTATTTTTTCTTCTTTTCCTGATAAGGTCACGTGTGTTTTCTGACCGCCTGGCGTGGGCAACGACAACGCCGGATTTTCCGCCTCATGAGCCATATAATGCTTTCGCATTAATAAAATGCGTATCGCCGCGACTGGGTTTCGAACCCGCGGCGGCGCGAACACATCAGCTTCACTGGTCACTGCACGAGAGCCCTATGCCATCGCCGCAGCCGATCACGCCTCGTGTTAAACTGCAACACACTCTCGCGCTGTGCTTGCCATCGTCGTGTTCAGCAACTTCCATCTGTGTGCAAGTCACGAAATGAAAGGAAACGCGCTCTCAATCGCGCTTTCAGGTATACCGTCTTTGTCAAAAGTAACCAGGCGGTAATCTCGGAGCAAGCGCTCGCCAGCAAGCGCCGTCGAACGCAATGCCACCTCTCGACCGCGCTCCCGCTCCTGGGCGGTTCGCGCCTGGCCTGATTACTTTTGACAAAGTCGGTATTCGTGGCTTTGGTGTCCACCTGCAAGAACCTGATTTCGCACAATATTTCGTGGTTAGCAATGCTAAACCGCCAGAATTTTTTTTGTTTCCTTATCTGGCGAGGGCGCGGGGCAAAGACTGCTTATGGCAATCTTTCGACTTCGGAAAGCGTGGCAAAAGTCTCACTAATGCAGCTATTTATTTCAGTTAAAACGCAACGTGTCTCAAATATCTCCCGGCTGCAGAGCGAAAACGAAATTTCCGCCAAGTGTGATTTTCAGTCGGTCTTTATTTCGTCGTCTGCTTGTCTTAGGTTTTCGTTCACTGCAGTTGTATAGTGCCGTGTAGTGCGGTTTTGTTCAACCTTGACGTTAATGAACTTCGATTGAGATGTCCAATGTTTCTCGTGTCCACCTATCATTATTGCCGTTTATTTTTAACGTTGGCGGTAGGTAACCCCCCACACACCCCTCAAGTTACATGAAACCAACCTGCACAGCTCTCGCATTTCGGAGTTGACAGACGTAGCGAAAGAGCAGGGTGCCACAGACTTCTGCATAACCGTGCCTTTGGGAACGTAACCAAATTTTCGCATATTGTTCGAGAAAAGCGATTACTCACTTGAATTGATTGCGGTGTACGGTATACTGGGGTGGCATGTCGCATACACTACCATTTTAAGCATTTTTGAAGATAAAAATTGAATGCTGGAAAATTATAAGGTACTGTTATGGAAATATTGAAGGTCAACAAAAGTAAAAACAGCGCTAATTTTTACACAAACCACACAGAAAGACCAGACAGGACAGAACGACCTATTCTTCCGATGCGTAGCAAAATATTTCAGAGCGATGGAAAAATATCGCTCGCATCAAGCAGTAAGACTGCCCCAGAAAACCAAAGGGAAAAACGCTAATAGCGAATTAATACAAGCCTGCCGACGGGAGGTCAACGGATATATTCTTTTATGGTGAAATCTAAAAATACACGAAAAAATTGCGTTCAAAAGTTTTTTTACAGTTGAACAATGCTTTTGTCCACAATTGCTGGGTATGAGTTGCTAGAAACATGAAAAAAAAACGAGAAATAGCTCGCAGTCAAGAACAACATTCATCTTTACTGCGCATCGAACGTCAGAAAGCATGGAAATGATCTTGCGCCTACAGAATAACTTTATAATTAAAAAATATAGTACGCTTCAAGCATGAATGGGAGATAACTGTTGACTGCACGCAAATAACGTTTCTGTTTCGTGTTGTTTAGACGTGTACAGCAGACGGCCTCCTTTTTTAAAAGAAAGGTGCGAATAAAGATAAGAGCATGCTGTCTTTTTCCGAGCCTTTCTGGTCTTCAGTAACAATGCACCAACTTCCCGCACGCAAGTCTTGGTCCGCTTCTACATTTTTCTTTCCAGCATACCCCTTTTCAGAATTTTCGTAAGTCAGGGACAGAAAAACACAGCTGTCATCATTGCTGCGCTCACCATTACCATTGTTCGCCAGTCACGCATTTTTCTTTCAGCCACAGTGCGTGGCACACGCATTCTTGAAAGCGTACGAGAGGGAAAGCCCATAAATGCGTGCGCTACTGCAAAGGAGACCCACCATGAAGGCGACCACTTCGTAGCCCTGTTCGATGAGCCAGGCCAGGATGCACGATGTGTCCAGGCCGCCGCTGTAGGCCAGCACCACCGTCGTCTTCGACATCGCGCAATGCGTAGTACGCCTACCCGGCCTGTAGGTCCCCAATGAGCCGCCAGCCTGAAAAACGGAAACGCTCTCGATGGAAGTTGCCCCGCCGCGGTGGCTCAGTGGTTAGGGCGCTCGACTACTGATCCGGAGTTCCCGGGTTCGAACCCGACCGCGGCGGCTGCGTTTTTATGGAGGAAAAACGCTAAGGCGCCCGTGTGCTGTGCGATGTCAGTGCACGTTAAAGATACCTAGGTGGTCGAAATTATTCCGGAGCCCTCCACTACGGCACCTCTTCTTCCCTTCTTCTTTCACTCCCTCCTTTATCCCTTCCCTTACGGCGCGGTTCAGGTGTCCAACGATATATGAGACAGATACTGCGCCATTTTCTTTCTCCAAAAACCAATTATTATTATTATTATCGATGAAAGCTTCGGTAGCAGCAACAGTGTTTCGTCAGCCTCGGCCTCCTGATGACAAAAGAACGGCAGAGTGAGGGATCAGCTGTTTGCCAACAGCGAATCATCGGTGACGTACTCTTACTGGTCTCGCAATCAGCTTTCCAGCCGACATCTGAACAAGTCCGATAACGCTAACCGCCGACAGAGTGGGCGATAGGGTAGACAGAGGCATCCGGGGTTGCTTGTATCTTTGTACCGAAGGTCTTGCATGATCCAGCGACCTGGCCATTGCCGCGACTTGGCCGCTAACTCCCTTACTGTATCTCACAAGCCACGTTTGCATGAATGCGACAGAAGTCAACCCCAGTCCCCTTTTTGAGGAAAAATGCAAAAAACGCCGAGGAAGAGAGTAGAGGACGAGTCACGTGTTTCCTTCTCAACACCTGCTCTTTCCCTCAAAATGTGGACTGGAGTCGACTTCTGTCGCATTCATGCAAACGCGGCTGCAGTCTGTTAGCACTGAAGTGGAAGCTACAGCTGGTGCCAGGGGATGAAGCATTGAAAGAGAAAGGGGGTACGATGAAAGTGCTGATGCAGGTAGCTACAATTTGTCAGCGAACACACTATTCGCCTTTAACCAACAATTACTGCATAGGAAACCAAAGCTCAAGTCTGGTCGCACGACGGCAGCGCCGCATTTCTCCCCTGGCGGCGACCTGCAGTCGACCGGGGGTGCGTTCCAATACTCCCAAGTAGACGGCTACTTAGACGTCCAGCCGGACAGCCGCCACCTTGGGACGCGCTTCCATTTGCTTCGCCGAAGTCCACATCGATGCAGGCTAACTTGCTGTCTAAAGATGGCGGAGCTGATGTACGCGGATGAACGAGTCGTGCTCTTGCGGGCGTCGGATTGTACACGGAGTATAGGAAATGAAAAATGTGAGTCATTTCATTATGTTAATTGCTACGCAAACTAGTGGCTAATTAATCTTCGTGGACGTGCGATTCCTAGCAGTGAATCACGCAGGAGAAAATCGTGCAGTTGAGAGCTTTGCTACAGCAGCGGACGCTGTAGGTCAGTTTACGTGGTCTGTTTACGTGATCCGGCATCTGACGATGCCGGATTTAATTGGCACCTTGATTTTAGAGATTAATACTCGTCGCTGTCGTTGGGTTCCTCGACGGGCGTTAAGACGGCTGGCGTGACGGTTAGAAAATGTGTTCTTCCGTTGCTGTATTAGTTGCATCAACTCTTTCGCGTACATTCTTTTTTATCTCTACACTCTCAGAACAAACACACCGGAATGTTGCGAACTGATTTTAGTCTTTGCAGGATTAAAGCTCGCTGCTGTCTTTAGGTTTCTCGCCGTCTCCGAGTACCACGTACGGCAGACAGCAGGTTTAATGGCACGCATATGTGTTTTCCTGTGGCAGTGTATATTAGCCGTATCGCATTTCGCGCATATAGATTGCAGCCTTTCGCAATTCTTTCTTATGTTTACAGGACCGTCTGGACGAGCACGTTCGAGGAGCATGTACAGTTTAGCATCAATAATGAAAAAAATAATCGTATATCTCTTTAGCGTCGTCTTCGGAGAGCGGCCCCGTCTGCTTCAAGTAGACTGACCGATAGGCACATCCGCCAGTCCGGTTTACGTGCAAATTCATTGCAAAAAAAAATGTGCAAACTTGTTGAAAACACGTTTTTAATGATCGTTATTGCTCAGTTTGAGAAAAACTGTAGTACAACTGTTCATATGCTTTAGTTACATTATTATGCCGCTAGGCGGCGTGAGCTGTAGACAAGCTCCAATACATGGACATGTAGACGGCTTCCTAGACGTCTCACTATACGTCTTGTTAGACGTCTAGAGTATTGGAACGCAGCCCGGGAAATGCCGGTTTGACGGCGGCGCGCACGCGCACCCGCTCTGCAGTCCGGTCGGGGCACACGAGGGGACGCCGCTCCGCTAGCTTGGTGCACGGGTTGAGCGAAGCGGCATTTTCTCAACGACAGCAGCGGGCTGCGTCGTGGGCTCCCACAACAGTCTAGAAACACCGAGGGACGCGATGCACCGGTTAAACAGTACCAAGGTGTGAGAACACCCTGTTACAGCCGCCACTTCCCTTCTTACTTGGCTTGCCCCATTTCTGGGGCTGGCTGGTGCATGAATTTCCTTCGTAACCATTCACACGAAAGCACAGCGCAGTTGCATGCTTGCACTGAGCTTTAATAACAGCTTCTCAGGCGCATCTTCCTACTCGAACGAAAAGCTTCCGCTTTTGCTGGCATGGCCACGCCACCTGTGAGAGAACTAAGAATGAGACTGAGACAGCGCCGACGTCTGCCGCCGCTTTTGAAGGGACTTTCCGAACTTGCCTCTATAAATATTCAGCAGCATGGTGCTCCAGCTAAATTCAATTTTCGCCCCTCTGTCACAATATTTTGAGGGCGCGTACGAAGCGAAAGTTAAAACCAAAGGATTTCCTTAAAGGTTTTCTAATATGAATCACTCAGAACACTGTTTCGAGTGTGTGTTCACGCACGCGTTATTTACGCGAGTGTGTCGCGAGCACGATACCACAGCGCGCACCTGTGGTTCGGCACCACTCACAGTACTAAACACCGCGTTCGCGTAGCAAGTTTTACGCCTGTAGAGTCGAAATTCTCACAAAACTCAAGTGCAAGCATGGCATGAGAACCGAAATAATGAGGCGGTCAGTACGCCAAGCCTCGCAGTGCTTAAAGTTCACCTGCCTCACGGACAAGTCAGAGGGTGCTCTTCCAACGAATGAAGGAGGAGTGTCTCGTACCACCACAGGGTTTTCAGGGGATAATATGCCTTGACCGTGGAGTTAGGCCTACGTAGAACTCAAAACTGTTTATTCGGGCGAACCAATGCCGTCCCGATCTGGCATATAGGTGCACACGTTCTAAGTTTCCACTAAACAAGGGAAGTCCCGTTGGAGGGCGCATACGTCAGGTTGGAGACGCCGCGCAAAGCGACAGTTTGGCGCGTAATCGGAAAATTCAGCCCACAACACTCTATGGTCGGATACAACTTAAGACCAAAGCGGAAAATGCGCATATGTGACTCCCTCCAGCCAATGGCGTCGGCCTATTGCCATGACGTGTCGGTTAATCCCTTAACCTGTGGATAATCCCTGACACCTGTCAGCCCCTACCATGTCAAGGTACCAAGTGTATGGGGATTAACTACGATAACTGTTCGACGCAATTGGCTGAAGGGCCTCCTATTAGAGGAATCTGCCGCTTCGTGCTTCACTTGTATCCGACTACAGCCTCCTCGACGCGTCAAGGCGCCGCCTGACTGGGCAGGCGCACGCAAACTGGTGCGGAAAACGTCCAGCACACTGCCTATCGAATCTCCAAACCAGTGCCGAGCCATTTCGCGTCTTTTCATTTGAAGCGTTTAGCTAGACTTCATGACCAGCTTTTTTTCGCATGGCTTATCACGGCGCCCTCATCACGTCGACTGCCCTCGTTCAAGAGCTGCGGCAGTCGGTCCCAAAATACCACTTCCAGTATGCGGACAGGTGAGCTCCACGACGCAGTTCTTGAGATAACTGAGTCACAACAAGCAGGCCGCGGTGTGAGACCATCTCCGGACCATCTCCGGAAAGCTCACAGGCCTGAAGTTTCTCGCATCCGTAGTAGAGTAGTTAGCATCGTGCTTCGGGTTAATGCCGCAGGCATTAATATGCAGGCACTAGTATACAAGCACTACTATGCAAGCACTACTATGCAGGTACTACTGTGCAAGGTGAAACAATTGACATCGTCGCAAGTACACAACTGTTGAGAGCGTGTTCAGAACACTGATTACCCACAAATTGGATACGGCAACTCTTTTGCAGCAGTCAATCATCTTGCTGAATGCATCATCGTCGGCACCATCATGATGTCATCTCCACGGAAGAAACGACAGTCCACTAATTATACTATAGGCGCCAGGGCGCCTATAGTGTATATATAATTTGTGGATGGGTTAGTTTTAGAGATATCCACATAATGTCTAGCTCTGGCGTTATGCTCAGAGTGAATGACTCGAGGCGTTTGCTCACAGCTATGAGCGAATTATACCATAGGCGCCGGGCCTGTTGACGCCCTCTTAATGCCTCACCTATATTTTCCACTGAGCTTCACTGTGCGATAGACACCATAATAACACGCTACCCAACATCTCCAATCTTTCTTTTAACCTTCCAGTAATTAATTGGTCTGTTCCGGCAAATCCTGGGGATCAATCCTCCTTCGTGAGCCAAGAGTTTTTTTCGAACTCTTAACCTCACACCAATTGTCACTCAACCTACAGGGTCATAAAAACAGCAGCTAACATTGGACTTAATACTGACAACGTGCTCGGAACGCTGTTGAAGAACTTACCTTCCCAAATTAAGCGATCTTGCATTAAATTTCAGCTCCTTTACAGAAAGCAGTTAGGAGTATTAAGGCACTACGCAGTTATCACCGTGCTGACTTTAAAGAAATTAACCGCGAACTTGAGTCATTTCTGACATCGTTTATGGTTGGTTAGAGCAGAAAGTTGGGCGAGTTTGTTAATATGCATGGTGAAAAAAAGCGCATGAGTCAGCGCTCGTCCTTCTGGTTCGTCCTGTCGTCGTCTTCACGCGCTTTTTTCCACCATATTTATAGTCGGATTCGAGAATAGCTGGGCTGAACTCAATAGGTCACCATTCAAGAAGAAAGCTGCTGAGCTTACTAACAGTCTTATAGCTGTTCGTGTAATTACTTGCAACATTTGAAGTGCTTGTCAAATAGACAAAAACGCGCATGCCGATCTGTAACACCATCACACAGTCCGTACCGCTGGTCATTATATCACTTACCAGAAAATACGTATAATATACAGCTCTCAGAACTGCTAAAACACGTTTCTTTACTAATACATTACCAAATAAGCTGTTAAGTAACCTCACAAATATTTGGAAAGTAGTTAATCCAGCGAACACCTCACGAATTGCTAAGCCATAATGAGCTGATTGCAGAGAGTGGCTGCGCGAGCGTCTTGAACAATGTGTTTTCCAGTTGTTTTTTCCCTAACTATTTACCGGCGCACCGTGTGGTTATTGACCCTGGAGGAAATGCTAAAGTTATATTGACACATATAAACACATTTTCTGCCGCCGGTGTTTACCACATTCCTACAAAGTTCCTGAAAAGCCCTCGGTCATACTCCTCAATAATTTTAGGTAAAAGTTTTCAACAGTCTTTAGATGACGGTGACCTACCGGTCAGTTGGAAAATGAGATGGTGGTCCCAGCTCATAAAACCTCAACTAAACATTCACCACATAATTATAGGCCCATATCCATCACCAGCGTCTTATTCAACATTCTAGAGCATGTTACTTTCTCACACATCATTAACTCTGGATTCGAATTCATTTTTTCATCGTGTTCAACATGGCTTCCCTAAGTCATAGTCATGCGGGACGCAACTTCTTTTATTCACTCACAAAATACTCGTCTTGCTTGATCGTTGTTCGATCGCAGACTGTATTTCCTTAGATTTTGCCAAAGCATTCAAGAAAGTTTTCCATCGACTTTTGTTACCAAAAATTACATACAATGATACTAACGTTCTTAGTTGGACTGAACGTTTTCTAACGCACCATCAGCAGTTTGTCACTGCTAACAACGTTAACTCCTCGATGTATCCTGTACTTTCGGGTGCTCCCCAATGCACCATACTCGGGCTCCTACATTTTATAATTTACATTAATGATTTACCTAACTGCGTTTATTCTCCGATGCACCTTTTCCAGACGACTGTTTTCTTTCACGGGAAATAGCAAGTAACACTCACACAGACACACTGCAGTCCGATATTATATGCCATTGCATGAGGTGCGAAACGTGGCAAATGGAATTAATTGTTTAAAAATGTAAAGTCATGCGCATTTCCCGCAGGTCTAAGAGCTTACCAACATACTTGAGCAATACAATACAGTTGACCAGCATACGAACATTGTTGACTCTTACAAGTACCTCGGCATTCAAATCACTTCTAACCTTAGCTTGAAAGCACACAACGAGCACGTCGTTAACAAGGCTAATCGCACTCTATATATGGAGGGTACCTAAAACACAACTTTCACTCGGCTCCTACTAGCACAAAAATCACTCGTTCACAACTAGAGTACGCCTAATCATTATGGGACCTGGGGGCTTGCCATTCTTATTACCCAATTAGAGGCGTTCCAGAATAAAGTGGCACGCTTCATGTTCTGAAACTGTCATCGCGCATCCAGCGTATCAAGCATGAAATCCAACTTGGGTTTAACATCATTTGCATTCCCGTCGCAAAGCTGCACGTCTGTGCCTCTTTCATAAGGTTTATCATCGCAGCAAGCTGCGCAGTGAACTGTTCATTCCACCTGCGTATGTGTAATCAAGATTGGATCATGCGCATAAGGTAGGCATAATTGCGAATCGCACAAACGCCTCATCCGATTCATTCATCCCACACATGACGAGAAACTGAAACTACCTTCCCTCTTTCGTCGTCGTAATTATTGACTTTTTACTATTTCTAAACACTGCACTCAGTTAATAGATTAAAACGATGGAATAACGAAATTCCTGGACGAATTATTTATTATTATTATTATTATTATTATTATTATTATTATTATTATTATTATTATTATTATTATTATTATTATTATTATTATTATTGTGTGCATTCTCGTGTATTACTTGCATGCTGCAATATGGCAATATGATGTACCAATTGTCACGCAACCCACTTCCCTCTCCAGTGCTGTATACATTGAGGGTATAAATAAATAAAGTGACCTTCTCCACGGTCTGTATTTCGAACTATACTATATCTGATTTCGCCAAAGTGAAGGCGCGGAAGATGCTATTTTAAAAGAGGACTGTCTACGCTATACATGAAGCTTTGCAATGAGCTTGTTCCATGTGGCGTCTTCCAGCCTTCATGGTGTCAATGAAACTCTGAGCTGTAGTCCAAAAAATGAAAATCTTCGTTGTTTGTCTCTTGGTTGTTGTTCTTGAGGTATTAAGCCTGCCGATACTCCACGGAATTTCTTTTTCAACTCATTACAAAGAGCCTTCTGTCAGAACCGCGTTTATTTTCTGTCATCCTTGCTTGTCTTATTTTCAACGAAGGCATTTTCAAGTATGTTCTGTAATTAGAGTTAGCAATTTGCATCTGCAGTCTAGTGCCCACTTTATCGTGTTTGTGTTGCCTTAAGTATTGAATATATCACGAATCTTTCGTGTATTGTGTAAAATTTAAATGATTCCTGCTCTCTGATGCTTGTGTTCAATTTCAATAAAGGATAAAGAGATAATGCTGAGTGGTTATGGCGTGGCCGCGGTGGCTGAGTGGTTATGGCGCTCGGCTGCTGGCCCGAAAGACGCGGGTTCGATCCCGGCCCCAGTGGTCGAATTTCGATGGAGGCGAAATTCTAGAGGCCCGTGTACTGTGCGATGTCAGTGCACGGTGAAGAACCCCAGGTGGTCGAAATTCCCAGAGCCTTTCACTACGGCGTCTCTCATAGCCTTAGTCGGTTTGGGACGTTAAACCCCCCTAAACTAAGCTAAGGCATTACTGTCGCATGAATCCCATTGATCGCACTTTGTTCTTTTTTTTTATTTGGCGCCGTTAAAATGAAACTTTGCTTACATTCCAGTAGTGCAGCAGGGGGTGGGGGGTGACAAGAGAGGGGAAATGGAGAGGGCGATGGGGGTCTACGGGGCCTTAATTTTTCTTAATCCGGCCCGCCCGGGTGTTGAAGCTCGATTTCGTGTTTAGGTACTGCCACATTTCTCCCTTATAGCGATGTGTGTATAGACTTCTGGCTGGTGTTGCTTGCTGCAAAAGAGTGCGTATCTTCCGTGTCACCCCCTTGCCCTTCTTCCCCCTCCCATTCCAATTCACTGCTTTATTGAGGAAAAATACAGGCGCGCAAAGAAGGGACACGGACGAAGCGAGCGGATGCTCCTGTGCCTTTCCTGACGCACCGATGGGGCAGTAACGTGGAGGCTAACGAAAAGGGTTCAACTTAAGTTGTAGACAGCGTAGCGAACTATGGAAAGGAAAATGTTAGGTGTAACGTTAAGAGACATAAAGATAACAGGGTGGGTCAGGGAGCAAATGCGGGTTAATGACATCCTAGTCGAAATCAAGAAGACTAAATGGCCACGGGCAGGCCATGTAATGCGAAGGCAAGATGAACGACGGTCCCTCAAGGTAATTCCAAGAGAAAGCAAGCGTTGCAGGAGGTGGCATATAGTCAGGTGTGCGGGTGAAATTAGGAAATTTGCGGGAATAAGGTGGCCGCAGCTGGCACAGGACCGCGTTAACTGGAAAGATATGGGAGAGATCTTTGTCAGGTTGATGATCTTTCCTGAATATGCGCCAAGCCCAGCTACAAGCACAGTTCACTACCCTCGCCTGCTCTGCATGAATGTGGAGCTCGCTACATACCCTAGAGCAGATAATTCACTAAACAGCCATATGGAAACCTAATTAGCATCTCATGAATGTATTTCCATACTCATATGAGGACAAGCAGAAATACAATCGCGTGAAATTTGTTCAGAGAACAAAGAAGCACTAATGAAGAGATAAGCACAACAATGTTTTATGATATGAATGAATGTGGTAATTAACAGTGTGAAAATTAGCAGAGCAAAGAAAAACAAATCAGTATTTAAGATTTCGACATACTGTTTCAGTATTTATAAAGGTTTCAACCAAAGGAATATAAATATTTAGGAAGAGTTTGAAACGGCATCCAGCCAAAAACTGTTTGAAAATTAACTGAAAAACTTATTTGGTACCCGGTGAAATGGCTACAGACAAACCAGTTATCAACTAATGCAAACAACGCCAGAGCATGTGAAAACACATGAAGTGATTGCGCAGGAATGATCAAGGACAACCAAAGTGGCGAATGGCACAAGGCCCACTCGAACATGCAGGAAACAATTGAAAACATATCCATGGAAAATACCAAAAACAAATAAGCAACCAAAAAATAAAGTTCCTATGTACTGGAAAATAGCTAAAGTATGTTTTGCAAGAATGGAAAGGTACAAAAAATTGGAGGAGACACTTAAGCTCCGCCTTAAGGGTATGACGCGATAGCTTTAGTTGTTTAACGCCCATATAAAGCCCCATACGACCGTGCCTGCGTGACCTAGGGGGAGCATGTATACGACTCAGGATGGAAGGGTGCTGGAGGGTTCGATTCCCCTCAGACTCCAATCTGATTTGAGAACCCCAAGCTGGCAGCTCCTCCCAAATCGGCCATGTCGCGTGACGTCGCACAAATCTACGACCAATCTGTGCCCGGCCATGTCAGCTGCCAGAGCCATGCTCGTGATTTTTCGCTGACCGCCGACGCCGGATTTGCTGAGTAATGGGGCTTTTAACACTATCGCGTTCATATTTATTGGGCAAAACAAACACTTTCAGAACGTCACTTTACGTGTGCGAGCAACCAATAAGGAAAGTTTCCCAGATACCGGAAAACACTTAAAGTATATTTGGCAAGAATGGAAAGGTACAAATATCTAACAAGACAAATTAAACACGTACATTCAGAACGTCACTTGACGCATGTGCGAGGGGTGTTGAGTGAGTTTTCTACTTGAGCATATTCTGCCAGTGTTAGAGCTGAGTTTGTCTGTGCAGATTGAAACAATCCCGGGAATGAACACATAGCAGCAGTTCAGCATGATTAAACCACGGGAAGTGTCAGTATGGCAGGCGCAGTAAAGTGTGGGAAAGAAAGCAAGGGATTTCGAACTTTGTTTGACGGTTAATATCCCTAGAAACGAAAGAAAAAAAGAACAAATCCATGGAAGGATGACTGCTGCGCATGGCCATGATACAACTTCCTACTACCAAGTAAATTTTTGGAACAAGCAGTTTAAACTTGGTAGGGAATCAATTGAAGATGATCGCAATAATGTGGAGGACATGATTTTGAAATCTCGACGGTGTTATAGCTCATGATTTAGACATTTCAGTAGGCATGGTTTCCAGTGTTATTCATGATGTTTTGATGGTGTCAAAGGTCAGTTCCCGACAGATTCTACAAAAGTTGACGCCTGCACAGAAAGCTTATGACGATAAACCGCTCGTAACACAGGACCAAACGAAGAGGACACCACATGGGCTATGTGTTTTACGAGTGCTACATTTACCGTCATGAGAAAACCAACTCGCCCAAACAACTACCCTTATCAAGAACAGAGAGCATGTCGCCAGAAATATAGCCTAGAGAATTTAGGCCTACTTATAATAAAAAATCCGGCAGATTTCTATTCTCGAATTCTTATGGGTGATGAAACGTCTGTCCACTCTGACGACCCGGAGTCCAAACAAGAGTCCATGCAATGGAAGCAGACTGGTAATAAATGTAAAGAAATTTCGTGTGCAGATGTCACCTGGAAATATTATGGCAGCAGCTTTTTAGGATACAGGAGACGTTTTGTTACTAAAGTGCATGCCACACAAGGCGATGACTGGAACCACCTATTATTCAGTAATGAAGGCACCGCGTCAACAGTCAAAGAGAAACACCTTGTGAAGTTGTCGACAATTGCGTTGCTGCCTCACGACAATGCGCCAACTCAGCAAGTCGCGCAAATCACAAGCTGCTACCTGGGAATGCTGCTTCATGCTGCTTAACCATTCTTCCTGCTGTTTATAACTGCGTCCAGGGGATTATTTTCTGTTTCGTACTCTGAACAAATTTCTACACGGCCAACGATTTCCCGACAATAATGCAGTCAAAGAAGCAGGAACAGGCTTCCCGCAACAGCAAGAAGTATCCTTCTGTTGTGAGGGCAACCATACTATGAAGCAAGCGCGGTGGAAATTTGTGTGTTGATGTCAAGAGGGATTACATTGATATGTAGTAAGTTTAATCTGCTTTAAAACTTTGTATTCGTATTCAAGTAGACCACCTAGTGAACACCCCTTGTATTGTCCTGGTCACGAATTAAAGGATGTAGAAAGTTCGGACGCACATGGTGAACATAATCGCTCACTAGGCATGTATGCAGGAAGAAAAATAACAGGAAATCAAAATCTTCTTTTCCGGACTTCCTTTCCGTTTCTTCAACGCTAATGCTTTTATCTGTTCACTTTCAGCAACTAATGATGCTGCAAGACCTGAGACCGTAGGCTTTCCAATTCTAGATGCCAAGCAGATTCCGATAGGTTTCAAAATACAATCCCCTTCCTCTCTCATGATGCCACCGACAGATATGCTCAGGAATATTTGGAGGTCTAGTGAAAATGTTGTGCGGGACAATAGAATCCCACTCAGTGATGACTGTGACGAAGTGCAATGCGGACCAATGCTTTGCCTCTTCACGGTTTATGCCAGTTGCTTTGAGGTGCCTCCATAGACAAGATACTTAGATGCAAAGTGCCCTGCCAGTCAGCTATAGTCGGATGCAACTCAAAAACGCAGCGGCAGATGCCCCTCAAAGAAGGCCCTCCAGCCAATGGCGTCGACCGATTTTCATCACGCCGTGGTTAGTCAGATTAAGTAGTGGATATACCCAATTCATCTGACACCTCGTGCGATTTCACGCTATAGCAGATCCAAGGGGATCGGTTGAGAGGGAGAATCGCTCGACGCTATTGCCTGGAGGAACTCCTTTGAAGGACATTTGCCCTTTGTTCTTGAGTTGTACCTGACTGTAGTCATAGAAGGCTGGGAGTTCCGGAATTGCCATTTTTATTAGCATCATCATCATCAGCCTAACTACACCAACTGCAGGGCAAGACCTCTTCCATATGTCTCTCCAATTAACCCTGTCCTTTGCCAGCTGCGCCCGCCCTATGCCTGCAAGCTTCTTAATCTCATCCGCCCACCCAACGTAATGCCGCCCTCTGCTATACGCTTGCCTTCTCTTGGAATCCACTCCGTTACCCTTTAATATCAGCGGTTATCTTGCCTTCGCATGACATGCCCTGCCCAGGTCCATTTTTTCCTCTTGATTTCGGCTAGGATGTCATTAACCCGCGTTTGTTCCCACCCCCGCTCTGTCCGCTTCCGGTCTCTTAACGTTACACCTATCATTTTTCTTTCCGTAGTTCGCTACGCTGTCCTTAACTTAAGCTGAACCCTTTTCATTTGCCTGCGCGTTTATGCCGCATAGGGGAGTACCGGTAATATACAGCTGTTGTATGCTTTCTCTTGAGTGATATTAGTAAACTGCATGCCATTCATGATCTGGGAAATCTGCCATAGGCGCTCCACCCCATTCTTGTTCTTCTAGTTATTTCCTTCTCATGATCCGGATCAGCGGTCACTACCTGCCCTAAATAGACGTATTCCCTTACTACTTCCAGCACCTCGCTGCCATCGTGAACTGCTGTTCTTTTGCGAGGCTGTTGAACAATGCTTTAGCTTTCTGCATATTAATTTTTAGGCCTACCGTTCTGCCCTGCCTTACTAACTCATTGATCATGTTTTGCAGTGCATCTCCTGGGTGGGCAAGGCAATGTCATCAGCGAATCACAAATTACTTAGGTATTCTCTATTAACTCTTATCCCCAACTGCTTCCAATCCAGGCCTCGGAACACCCCCTGTAAACAGGCGGTGAATAGCATTGGCGAGATCGTGTCTCCCTTCCTGGAACCCTTCATTAATGAAATTTTATTGCTGACTTTATGGAGGACTATGGTAGTTGTGCAGTCGTTATAGATATATTCCAGTATTTTCGCATAAGACTCTTCTACACCCTGGTTCCGCAATACCTACATGACTGCTGAGGTTTCCACTGAGTCAAATGCTTTCTCGTAATCAAATAAGCCTATATATGGAGAGGTTGGTTATATTGTGCGCATTTGTCTATCATCTGATTGATAGTGTGAATATGATCTATAGTGGAATATCCTTCACGAAAGCCTGCCTGATCCTTTGGCTGAATAAAGTCTAAGGTTGCCCTGACTCCATTACCGATTACCTTAGTAAAAGCCTTGTAGGCAACGGACAGTAAGCTGATCGCTCTGTAATTTTTCAAGTCCTTGACTTGACGTCTCTTTTCTTATGAATTACGACGGCTTTAGCGTTCTTCCAAGCTTCTGGTACGCTCAAGGACATAAGGCCTATTTTTTCAAGCACAATCTCCCCTCAGTCCTTCAACAGATCTGCTTTTACCTGATCGTCACCAGCTGCTTTCCCCCTTTGCATTGCTCCTAAGGCTTTATTTACTTCCTCTACCACACCGAGCTAATTCCGAGAAAAATAAGGCTCTTCAACAAGCCCAGCGTCACCGCCCCAGTCACTGCGTCCCCCTTCCTCTGTTGCAGCTGCAACCCCTAGAGCTCTAAGCCCGGTGCGGACCGAACCCCCCGCACCCCCCTATGGTGACGCCACTGCTCAGCGGACCGTCAGGTTGATTACGCTTCTGGTAAACGCGAATGGAGCTGCAATACTTAGGGGGTGCCCAATCTTAACTGGCTGCAAGGCATGCTGGGTACTCAAACTTCCGGGTCGTTCGGCGAGATGCGTGTGTACAGCGCTTCGCTTGAAAGCCGGAACTGACAAGCTTGAATCTGGCTCTTCATGCGTTAGTACGCGCAAATGAAGCCGTAAAAAAGGTCAGCATGCTGTACGTGCATTACTTTGTCCGCGCTCGACGTTCCGTATTTGAATTAATGGCTAAAAAGCGTTGCAAAAAAAAAACGAACCTTTCGGCGTGCGTCGTCTGTTCGCGCAGAAGTTTAGGGCGCTTCATTCACTCGCTAAAAAGTTCTCCTGTTGTTACTCTTATCATAAGACTGCTACATTGATCTCACATATGTTAGGGTACATATTTCCGAGAGGTTTGACGCTACCAGGCGCTGAATATTTCGACGACCAGCAACCGTAGCTTAGCATTACGTACGAGCGCACTGCTGCGCACATTGTAGCAGAGTGGCTACGACGGCGAAGAGCTTGCATAATGCAAATCCTCTGATTACTTGCGGTGCTTTTTCTACACCTTCCGCGGTGGCCTAGTGGTTAGAGCACTCGGCTACCGAACCGGAGGACGCGGCGGCCGCGTTGCGATGGAGGCGAAGTGCGAAAGGCGCCCATGTGCTGTGTGATAGAACCCGTCTAAACTAATCCGGAGCCTTTGACTACGGGGCGCTTCTAGACGTAACACCATACGATTTGCAATATTTTGTGATTTTCTAGTCTACAAAAGCTTTCACGTGCACTGCATCGGAGCTGCAAGTGTTTCTTGCCACGCGGTATCACCGGAGCTGTCGTTGCCTGCAAACAAGGTAGACCGTGTTTAATTGCTGCGCTAAAATTGGCACATGCGGCGCGTTGAGCTCCTCCCAAAACCTTAGCAAAGGTGCACATTCCGTTTTGCTGTCGATTAATGTTCTTGTCAGCTCAACTGCTTTGTAGAATATTTGCTATGGCTTATGGAATAATTACTGCACAAGCTGGCATGCATAACAACTATCTCAAGCAACTGGATTTTAGTTCGTCTGTAATGCAAAAATGCAACTGCATGACAAATGTGTTGCACTTTCAGCCCTACAGTATTCTTTCTGCCAGTACTGGAAATTGCAGTGAGCATGCGCCGAGACTTTGTCGCTGAAAACCTCTACTAATGTGCGTCAAGGGCATGAATATAGGCAAGTGACATAGCAGGTATTCCGGCACTGAGAGAGGTGCACCCATTTACTGAGGCTTTGGTGCGTGCACAAGAACCTCACTCACACACAAAAATAATCACGCAATGCATTTCACAGCGTGCATATGGTGGTGTGGGACATGACCTGCCATTTACATATAACATGCAGCTCTGAATGGTGGAATTCCTGTGCTTGATTTCCCATTGCTAGTTGCTGCATTATGTAGATGGAAAAGAAGTACTAAAACAAATGCTTTGTTTTATGGCATCTCTTGAATGTTCACTAGCTTCGGAAAGTAAATCAATGTGGCTTCCCATCAAGACAGAGGCAGCCATTTTGCTGCCGTGTACTTAGTGCCCGGAGCCTAGTCAAAGAAGAACCACCAGCCAATGTGCGGACAGATGCCCCCAATTTCGGACACCTCAGCTGTTGATGCATATGTTCATAAACGTGGAAATATAAAACTTATGCATTGTACGGAAAGTGTTCAAGGTAAGGTAGATAAGTAATAACGCAAACAGCTGGTCACAAGATTAGCTTGCCTTGTGTTTTTCTTAACGAAAACCTCAAGCCTAAGCAAAGCATCAAAGCCTGCTACACAGCTTCGCTACAGGCACTACAACACAAACGAAGTCAGGCACAAAGACAAAACAGAAAGCAGACCGCAGCCAAAAGCAGAACTAACTCTTCACATAGGCAGCTTTACTGTTGAACTGCAAAATGAGAAAGTTCATTGGCTGTTAACTGGAAACTCTTCTTGTTTTGTGGCTAATAAAATCTGATATAACCTTTCTCTTGCAATAACTCTTGCACGCACATTTTATACAGCACAGCATGTAATGATTTTAATGCAGATCTGAGTGAGAAATA
>JARKHS020033920.1:0-43264 GCA_030143305.2 Amblyomma americanum
ATTTTCGTAGCTCGAGTAATACTCCAGTGTATTTAGAATGCAATTTGTTCTGCTTTCATAATTGTAATGGTTCCATATCGCGGCCTTTAGTTTTGCATCTTGTGTGGGAACTTGCATTGCTTTCTAACTAATTTTTGCTGCAGGCATTCATCCCATATGGATGCTGCTGCTCTTGAGCAGCATACTCAACTGGACCAGTGGAGTGGTATCGCTGTTTGTACCTTTGGTAAATTTCTGGGAAAAATTTATGCATTCATCTGGCTGCTTGTTATTTTCATGGTTCATGTGTAACGGCGGATGAAATGCTCATTGCTCCAAAGGATGAATGTGGCCATTTGTTAACGCCATTTTATAATAGCAATATATGCAAAAAGATTCATTCTATTTATCTAGTTAGTACTTTTGCTCACTATGTTTTGCATGTATGCTTCAAAGGAAGCGAAGCGCACCCCTTGCTTAGTAACAAATTCACCCGACTTGTTTGCTGTGGGTATTGTGATGTCCCAGCTAGCATTTGTGACCTCCAAGTGCACAGTTTTATGTGTATGTATTTTTGTGTATTATATATATGTATATACTGGCTGTTGCCGTGGCATGAGCACTAGGCCAGCTGCCAGTAAGTCATCTCTTTTCCATCATTCATCACACCTCATTATCTGCCTGAGTGCCATGTAACATTTGGTGGAAGTGCTGGATATCATCGGCATCCTGGTCCTGGAGCTTCGGCATCCTGCGTCAGCTGTCGTCGTTGGCCGTTTAGTTCTTGGCCTGCATCTACTGACCGTGCCACAGCCTATCAGACCTGCACCAACCTCGCCGTTCACCCTAGTACCGTCCCCTGGTCCGACCAGAAGACATGATGAAATGAAGGCGCTGCTGCGACTAGATCCTATGACCCGCCTGGCTCGAGCCACGGCCCTAGCATGAAGACACCGTTCCCCTGCCCAGGTCATTTGGTGTGTCCTGGGGCCACGGCCGTCGGCTATGGCACCCTGTGGCCCGGAAGCTTTGTTGACCGGAACTCATTCTCTCATCTCATTGTGGGAGCCAGCACTTCACCACCTTGCCATTTCTGTTGTGCCGTTGCTGAAGCCGATCACCATCTCACGCATTTCTTCGTCGGTGTCTTCTTCTGTTTACCATAGGAATTGTTCGCTGGCCCAGAGTAGTGTCATGAAGAAGAAGCTGGCAGTGGTGTGAGATGGAGCACTCGCGCGAGGCTAGCAGCCATGAAATCATCTCTTGTTTATCGTTCATCGCGCTCATTCCTTTGCTGGCTGCCATGTAACAATATGGCATGACATCTACCTTTCATTCTTATTTCTCAGTCTTGTAGGTGTAGATAGGCAAATTTCTCTACCTTGAAGCCAAGGCTACAGATGAGGTCATCGGGGAAACCAGGTCGCGTAACTGTGTCAGTTGGGCCTCGATGCTTACCAGCTTATGGTGAATACGCAATCTGCTTAGGGCATGTTTCAATGCACCTCTAGGCACAGCCCTTATTACCAGCTTCGTGGCCGCTGATGAATATGTTAACATGTCTTTTTTTTACCGCGGGGCATAACACCCGCTCATATGGGCCGCCCTGATGTACAGCCGTAGAAATTGAAGCAGTCTTCCAATGGCATTTCTTTGGTCAGCTCAAAGTCTGGAAGAACTTCAGAGAAGATCTTAAAGATGTTTTCAATAGCTACCTTGTGCTGACCCTGGTTAGGAAGCTTGTGGATCAGTAGGAAGTCCAGAAGCAGGAAAGTTATGATATTGCAGCCATGCAAAGCTTCTTTTATCTGGTGGTCTCAAAAGGCTGGCAGAAGGTTACAGAGAATTGGTGAAACACAGGAACCGGTGCATACTCATTGCCATTGAACGTAAAGATCGCCATTAAATTTTACAAAGGTAGAATGCAAATAGTTTTCTAGCAACTCCAAGAATCTATCCATTTTAATTCTGCATTGGTTTGTGCAATCTTACTGCTTCCATGAAATCAATGCCTTCTCTTACAGTCTCAAAAAAGGCGGTATGTGGCAGTGTGTAATACAAGTCCTTGATGTCAGTGGAGAAGACACTCTTTCTGTGCAGCGTTTCGATTGGAATATGGACATTTCTTCTGTCTTCTTTACCTGGATCTTCCATGGTGAGGAAGGAGAATGATTATATCAGGTACCTTCCTAAGGGTTTCTGCCACAATCCTTGTTGAGACAATTACTCAGGAAGGCCACTTATCCTTCTGTGTTTTTGTTGTAAAAAAGGCATTCAGGCATAGTTCCTCGCTTTTCTTCATAGCCGGCCCTAGTTTGGTCAAGTTGTTTCTAAACACAATATTTGGGCTTCGTTCTTCACTGCTTGAGCCTTGATCTTTTTTTGCAGCTTACGGAAGTACTTGGCTGTTGCTTGATTTGTTTTTTTTTATGGCTGTACATCGGAGAGGCCCATATTTGCAGGTGTTATGCCCCACGGTCGAAAAAAGGGCTGTGGCTACAGGTGCATTGAAAAATGCCATAAACACATCGTGCATTCATCGTAAGCAGGAAAGCGCCGAGGACCAATTGAAGGAATGAATGAACGAATGAAAGTTTAATGAAACAGACAAGATACAAACAAGTTGGTGTGTCTAGGAGGCTAATGAAAAGGCATGGATGCCTGACAAGTGTTAGTCCCCTTTTCTTAAACACTGCACCCAAGCATTACATGAAGGTTACGTGAAGCTGGTTTCCACATGACATAATCTGCTGCCTTGGCTTCAAGGTAATGAATGAACTGCAGATTGGGCTAGGTGGTGATGCATAGTGGTAGTTCAACAGTGCAACAGCACACACAGACCAAGCAGGAGACGAGACACACAAACCAGCGCTGAACTTAACACTTATTTTTTATTGGGAAGAAGCACGTCATATGTACAGTCACGGAAAAAACAGCGCACATGCGCAATGTCAACAAGACACATAGTGATAGTACATGGTAAAATCCGCTTTAAAAGCACGTTTGCATCCGCTGGACTGCTCCCCACTATGTAGCATATTGATTTCTCGAGGCGATAATGAAACAGATGGCGTACTCACGCATCCTTCACTTTTTCTGATAATATGAAATGCCTCAGCTACTTCGCGAGTGCGCTGGTCAGGATGAGCGAACAGGACATCAGTGTGATCAAAAAACGGCGTGCATTTGCACGTGAAACAATGTTTAGCTAGGTTAGTTTCTTCGTTAAAGAATTAGCGTGCTCCATGAGCCGCACGTTAACGCAGCTGCAAGTCTGTCCTATGTATGTAAGGCTACAGGACAGGGGAATTTGATACACTACACCCGTCTTGCAGGGAACATATCTATTTCATGGTTTATGCTGCAAGCATTTCTTCTGCGCCCTTCATGCCTTCTTTGAACCGCCGGCCCCACTCTTTCTAGTTTGTTAGGTGCAGAGAACAGAACCTTTACACCATGCTTGCTCCCCACCCTTTTAATCCGGTGCGACTGCTTGTTGACATATGGCATAACCACTACCCTTGTCCCTTCTTCCGAACCCTTTTCCAGCCCCAAGGTACTTGCAGACGATTTCAGGGAACGGCGGACTTTGTCTGCACTCGAAACGAGAAGTGAGTCCGGGAAACCAGCTTCCCTACATCTGTCTGCCTGGGCTAAGAGACTGGGCATCATTTTATGATAACAACCATGCGTACGTGGTCTGTGTGTGCTGTTGCGCTGTTGAACCACCACTAATGAAAGAAATTTTTCGATTTACTCCTACTAGGCTGCTGAAAGAAGAATAGAAGTTAGCTGTTAAACCGTATGAGCATGGTGTTAGCCACGTGCTAACAAAAGAGGTCGGGCGGGCTGGTGTGAACTTAGTACGTAACGTGCCCACCAAATTATCTCGGTTGTGCAGAATGGTCAACCAAGGTGCCTCAAAAACTGCCCGCTGTAAGATGAAGCCCAGAAACAAATTCATAGCTTGTGACAGTGATGTAGTTTAGGAGATCATTCTGTAATGTGAAGCGTCTTATGTTGGACAATCAGGTTTGTGTGTCAACATTCTTCTAATGGGACATGTCTCCTACGTTGAGATAGGATATGTTAGCAGGCAAGCAAGATGCATGTCGGACTGTGAGTGCATTACACATTTCTGACGATGTAAAATTATGAGGAAATATAATGGAAAGCTAATTTGAGAGTGTCACATGTAAAAGGCCAAAAGAGACAAAGAAGTTTGAAGGAGAAAAGAAGACTACGAAGACGGTAAGGATGAAGTGTGCCAATTGAAGAACAAAGAAGATGAATTATTCGACGGGGAGCGTGGCAAGAGGTGGTTCACGGAGAAGAGAAGAAGATGAAAAGGATGACGTATCAATGCCGAGGGTTTTAAAGCTAGAAGGGATGATAATACGCATGTGGAAAACAGAAGTGGAGGCTCCTGATGGTCAGGGACACTTTGGTTGGGACAGAGCAACGCCGGCTGCTGCTCCAGCAGTGCTGAGCCTATTCCGGGGATTCAGTGGCTGACGCAACCACCTCCTGTGCCCAGGGGTATCACAAACGCTGCTGCCGCGTGCCAGCTGCATCGCCCTGGTGGTCCCTCCAACGCCAACGTCAACGCCAATGTTGCTTCCACCAGTGCTTTGATCGGGTGTTCATCCGACACCAGCACTTCACACTTCGAACGTCACCTCAGCGCCGACGCTACTGCCTGGACCTACGCAACACTTCCCCAGCACCGAACTGTGAGCATTAACACTGAATTCTAGTAGTCTCGCACTGGTCCAGTATTGTGTGTACCAGTACCATCAGATTTTGTGTTTTTTGTTGGTGTTTTTAGTTAGTTTTGTGTGCTAGTGCTTGTGTGGTGTAGGGTTTATTAAATGCATGTCCGTGTGCGTTCAGCTGTTGTCCGGTCTATTCTTTCAGTCCCAGCGTTCTCCTGTGATCCATGACAGCGAGATATTTGAGGCGTACATCATGCATACGAATTGTTCAATCTGTGTAGGCACATCATCACTAACATTAATGAAAAATGAAATTGACTATATGGATAAATAATCACAACAGATGGGTCAGATGATGATTCCGTGACTTTCCTTTGTATTTTAGATGGTGCTTCCTATATTTATTACAAGCAAAGCAATAAATTTCTCAGTCATTTGTCAGCGCTGTGCCTGTGTCATCTTGTCTGTCTCCTGTTGCCCTGCACCTTGTTTTGCAAAGAATCATGCACGGACTGGCCCGGGTGCTCTCCGTGAAGTATTTTAGTGACCTCGTGCAAATTTTTCTTGATGGCTTTTTGAATTTAGTTGCTGCGGACTCGGGAGATATGTAAACTTAGCACTGCTGCCTACCTTTCAAGATGTCACATGCGGGGTAGATAAATGCATACTTTGTGTTGTGTTGCGGTGGACCACTGTCATGGAAGGGGTTGCGTCGCTCACTTTGAGACAAATACTATGTTTTCGACTGTAGCATCGAATGTTACTTCTGACTTGGCGTTGGTTTGTAAACCATAATGAAGTGCGCTGTTATTTTCCTCTTTGTTGTGGTGGTGTTTTCTGCCATGTATAGTCAACTTATGTTCCAGCCAGGCTGGTGGTTTTTGTGCTGACTTGTTGCAGTTTGTGCAGAATTAATTGCATGGCCTGACCACCTTCATTCCATTTTCTAACAGGTAGCATTTTAACTCAAAATTGTTTTTTATTGCCACTTAGAGCTGTTTTCTCTGAAACCACAATCACTTCTTTGGAATGGTTCAGGGACTAACAGCTGGCGCTGGCTTGGCATATGGGCTGGTTTTTATTTCCTGTCGGCGTTAGCATGCGTAATATCACCCATCATTAAGGAGCAGTATGTTGGCATTTTGTAAGGATCATTGAGCAAAGAAAACTGATGTGAAATTTTTTTTTTTTGTAAAATGTGGACTCGCATTATGCATGTTGTTCTTGGAAGAAAATGCTGAGAATCTGTTCGTGGGGGGAGGATGACTGCTCAGCACGCTCGCCATTGTAGTTGACTCCACAACTGTCATAGTGTCAGGATTATGGATGGTCAGCATAAGCTATTAAGTTTGTGTACAAGCTATTATATGTCTTTGAACACTTATTCCCTGAGAGTTACGTGTCAGTCGAAGCGTTCCACAAGCTGGTTTATAATGGTGCACAAGCATGAATTTTTTATTGTTTGCTCTGAAAATTTAGGTAGATATAAGTTCAGTTGTTTGAAATTTTTGAATTAGTGTTCATTGGGTGGCATTAAGGAATTCATTGGCGAATATCTTTGTGCTTTGTTTATGGGTGTGTTTTCTTCTTATTTCTGTACAGTTGTGGTTTGCCTGTAAATAAATGTTTTTCATAGGTGCACACAGCCTGTCTACTGCTATGAAGAGCTCGGGTAGTACCAATATGTTGCATTATGTAGGCGTTATAATGGTAAATTTAAAGAATGCTGAAGAAAAGTACTAGATGTGGACACAAAGTATGAACCCATTGCATGCATTTTTCCTGATGGCTGTGTGGGTGTAAGAAGCGTTAAAATGCCATTGGCTTGGCGGTAATAGCATGTGATTCACGGCAACAACTTTTGGTCACTTATTTTTATTTTTTTCATTTTCGGGCGGTTCATTTGTGAAATACGCAGAGTAAAACCTGTATGAAAACACAAGGCACCCTTTTGGGCCTAATTATGAACACTTGAAACCGGCTTTAAATATGTTTTATTTTGAAGCGACAGCTCCGCTCCTCGGGCTACATTTTCTGATTTCGATGCAGATGACACAGTGGCCTACAATGCCTCACAAGGTCAAACCGTACTTTACTGCGTGGTGGTATGGCTTAAGCTATGTATCACCACATGATCATATGACAGGCCATTGGGTACCAGATTTTGACCTTTGATTTGATAGTGGAGACCATGCTGAACAGAACTTTCGCTCGTGTAACTGGGATCAAGCCATGTTGAACCCTGGCCAATATTTTTTTTGACAGTGTAACTGCATGAGGTGTTTTGATAGTGTTTATGATGCTGTTACACTGGAGCCCTTTTGACATTAGTCTTCCATTAATGATGCTATGAATTCGGATCCAACAGGTGATATGCTGTCTTCTACCTTTTCTGAAATGACCTTATGTCTAAAATGATGACTCTATTTTCTCCTCTAATCAGCATCACAATGCACAGATTAATTCCCTAAAGGTGCCCATTTCAGTAACCATTTTTTTTTTGTACGTGCCAGAACGAGTAACTCGATGTCGCCAATCACGGACAGCATGATGTTTCAATTACTCAGAAGTGGAGCGCTGCTGTTTCTCCCGGCCAGCTCATGACAATGGGTCACGTCTTGTAACAGTCGAGAGGAAGTGTGCCACGCAGGTTTGGCAAACGACTCCTTTTGAGTGGATGGTGTTCAGTGCAGATTAACAGGTAATTTTATCGCGTCGCAGTGAGGGAACAGTATGTATGGCATTTTACAACTTTAACTATTATTAGCGTATGCGGTTGCTTAATTGCATAGGTCGTTCACAGCTAAGAGACCGCCTCTACCAGCCCACAGGAACGAATCATTCATCGCGAGGGGAGGAGAGGGAGACGCCCCCCCTCGAAACCTTCGTTTCTGAAATTCCTTGCTTTTCTGCTCCAGCTTGCCCTGGTTCGTATTATGCACTCGCGACCCTAGGCTGAGGGGTTTTTTTTCTGACTGACTGATGTAATGCCTATTCGGCCAGCAGTTTTCTGAAGAGTATTTTATTTATTTACACCAGTACCTGCAGCATCACAAGGGCATTATTAAAGGGGGGAGGGGGGGACAATTGGAGGAAAATGAACATATGTGACAAAATCTAATACAGCTAAGCACAGATGGTGAAAGCAACAAAATACGTAGCATCAGTAAGTTATCTCGACGGCAAACGGTCTTCAGTGTACCGCGGTGCAAAATTACGACACAGAAATGGAAAGGGCACACTATCGCATGAAGCGCAATGCCAGCCAAACGATATGGAGTAAACGGGATATTAATCTATGGCTTACTGCGTGACAATAAAGACAAGCTCTGAACACGTTTTACATTCATCAATGCTCATATATTTGATACTAAAATTTTTTTTTAAATTGGCCATTGACATTTTTTATTGCTAGTGTTTCAGCGGTGATTTTAGATTTATACCCCAGCACGTGACGAAAAAAAAGACGACGCGGCGTGACAGCGCGCGACTGCGCGCTCGGAACGGCAGACATCTTGACGTAGCGAGTGGATGAGGTCGTGGCCAGCGGCTGCTCTTTGACGGACGTTCGTGTTCTGCGCGATACGAAGGAACGGCTTTCAACCAGCTTGCTTGACAGCCTGGAGGTGAGCAATGCTCGTCTATTTTATCGCATTCGCCGTCGAAACTACCGCACAATGTATGTGGCCTTGACCACATTGTGCGGCCCTGGAGGACGCGGTGGTATTTTATGTAATTGGCTACGCCTAGGTCTGATTCTAAAAAACTCTTTCCTGATGACGCATCATCCCGCAGGAGCTACCGAATGAGCGTCATGTACTGTAGTGCGTTGTGGGCAGAAATTGATCGCTCACGTGGAGGCACTCTGTCATCGACGGGTTCGCAACCATTCCTAGGATTTCGAGTTCGGTCGTTGAACGCGAGTGTGTCTACGTTGCTTTTCAATTAAAATGTTGCCGCCATGGCCAACACCGAAGCTGTAACTCCGTACTGTGGATCTACACGCAATAGGCACTTAGGCCCGTTCCTCGTGCTGCGATTAGAACGAAAAAATTCAGGGGTGCACTGGGTGCATCAGCGCTTACTTCCTTGGACGACTTCCAGCACCTACTGTTCCCATGGAGAAGCTCAGTCTGGCGATCGCGCAATCTTGAAGCTTCCTTCACGAGGCTTCGCTGCCGAGTACCGCAACTAAATTTTTACCTCTACAGGCCTGGTCTGGCGATCTCCCCATTGTGTCCGTATTGTGCGGAGCCGGAAACAATAGAGCACTTTCTTCTTTTTTGCCGTCGTTACTCATCGATTAGGAGGCGACTATTAGAAGTTCCAATACAGAATCTCAGTTTGCGCCTGTCTTCTGTGGTTGTTCTGTCTCTTGGCGCTTCTATGCTTGGCCATACCAATGGGAATGTTTGCTCTGCCGTTCAAAATTATCTACTGGAATCAAAACGTCTACCTTCATGATCTTTCGTCCTGCCCCTCCCATTATCAGCTTCTGTATTTCGGTTTTTACAACCACTTATAGTAATCCCTACCCTTCTTTGCCTAAATTTTAGTTTGTATGCCCCCCTAACCTCCTGCAACCTCCTCGGCTACGAAAACTGTGCGATCCAAATTTTGGTAGGTCATCCCATGCTTGCCACATGCAACTGGTCATTTAAATAGTCACCGCCTGGTTATGGCCAATCCCCCTTGTGGGTATGTGCCATTGTGTGAGGTCAACAACAACAACAAGCCTTTAGCGCGGTGTTGCTATTTGTGTCGCTGATGTGTGGTGAAGATGTTTAAAGACTAACTGCAAAGAGCATTTAGGCGGCATATCGTTCCATATCTGCGTTCAAGAGGCGTCTGGATTGGGATGCGATAGCGTGTTGCAGCACTGCCAAGGAGTCAACGGAACACCACCGCCCGTTCGGCGCGACGCCTTGCCCGTTGGACAATTTAAGGAAAAGAAATGACGCCTGTCTCACATCTCGGTGGACACCCTATCCGCGCTGTAAGGGAAGGAAAAGGCTTTCGTTAGTTGCTGGACCCCGCCGCGGTTGCTCAGTGGTTAGAGCGCTCGGATACTGATCCGGGGTTCCTGGGATCGAACCCGACCGCGGCGGCCGCGATTCGATAGAGGCGAAACGCAAAAGGCGCCCGTGTGCGGTGCGATGTCAGTGCACGTTGAAGATCTGCAGGTGGTCGAAATTATTCCGGAGCCCTCGACTACGACACCTCTTTCTTCCTTCTTTCACTCCCTCTTTTATCCCGAATTTCCTTATGGCGCGGTTCAGGGTTCCGCCTATATGTGAGAGACACAATTGAGCCTTTTCCTTCCACAAAAACCAACTTTCAATTTCAGTTGCTGGATGTAACGGACACATCCATGGCCGCGATTATGAGCCAATAAAGGCTTAATTTCGCCTTTAAATGGTCGGCCTAGTCGGTGACGCCACAGCGCGATTTTCGGTCAGTGCTTTCACATGCAACGCGCGCCCAGCGAATTTGGTCGGAGGGACAATTTTGCATATGCAAGCCATGAATAAACGCGGCGGAAGCTTTACACGAATTATGTTACTGATATTATTACCTGCGTATTTTTGCAAGGCATTAATATTTCGTATGTTTTGATTAGAAAAATGAGCTGCAGTTTAACTACTGCTGAACCTGGTAAGAGAGCGAAAGGTGTGGTGTATCGGGCAAGTAGACGCGGCTTGGCGTCTGTGCGTTCCGCACACCGGATAGGCAGCGTGCCCAGCCTGGTGGCAATTAAATTAATGGCTGATCGCGAGAGGTTGGTCAGCCAATTAATGCTGCGGCCTATTGCTGCAGTGCCTCGTGTCTGCCACAACGTTGTCAGCGCTAATACATGTAGGCCACATGTCTCTCATACCATGGCCACGTGCCTCAAAGCGCGAATGAGGCGTCCACTGACCCAGGGATCCAGTTATATGCACCCTTCCTTTCCTCGAAATCATCGGAGTCCGACGCAAACAAACATGAGCGCCGACGGCCTATAAGCGGTATTCACATGGGGACATCGGCATGGATGGATGTGCGAAGGAGTTGAGCGACGTCACCGATCCGCCCAAGTCCGCCCCAGCTCTTGGATTCACGATTCAGTGGGCGCCTTAGCGTTTTACCTCCATAAAAACGCAGCCGCCGCGGTTGGGTTCGAACCCGTAGGTCCCGGGTTCGAACCCGACCGCGGCGGCTGCGTTCTTATGGAGGAAAAACGCTAAGGCGCCCGTGTGATGTGCGATGTCAGTGCACGTTAAAGATCCCCAGGTGGTCGAAATTATTCCGGAGCCCTCCTCTACGTCACCTATTTCTTCCTTCTTTCACTCCCTCCCTTATCCCTTCCCATACGGCGCGGTTCAGGTGTCCAACGATATATGAGACATATACTGCGCCATTTCCTTTCCCCAAAAACCAATTATTAATTATTATTATTCAGTGGGGCAGCAGGGAGACGCCGACATGGACGAGCGAAGCGCTGCCGGGCTGCGGAGACAGAGGGGCAGGGGTCGAAAAGGAAGTAAGGGGCCAAAACAATGCTCCCTTGTTGGGTTGTGGCGAAAAAAAGACAGAGGGGGAAACAATAGATGCGCGATAGGAGGGGATATAAGAGAAAAGAAACCAGAGGGGGAACAGCAAAAAAAATTGTGGATTAGCCCAGATAATCCCGGATATACAATGGGAAAGTGAGATTGAGGTATCCACTGGCCCACAGAGCCGGTTGTGCGCCGTTCCTTTGGTGAAAATGAACGGTCTTTGCAAAGTTGTCAACGCCAATGAACTTTATGAACGCTGTCGGCTCACTTGTTTTGTTTGGTTTTTGAGGAAAGGAAAAGGCATAGTAGCAGTCTCGCATATCTCGGGGTGGAATCCCGAACCCTGCCTAAAGGAAGGGATAAAGGATCGAGAGAGGGAAAAAGGAAAGAGACAACTGAAAATTGAAATTTGGATTTTGAGGAAAGACGTGGCGCAGTGCAACGGCGGAAACACCTGTGGCTCGGTCGGTGGTACTAGTGGCGCCTGTGCAGTAGTGATAGGCAGCGAGAGAGGAAATGCGACGGGGTCGGCGGCGCCACCTGCGCCGTGCGTGACGTCACTCCTGCTCTGACATACGCCGGCTGGCGCGAAGCGCGGAGTTGACTGGCGTAGTGAAGCTTTTCGCTTCAAAAAGACGGCAGCGGGCTGCACCCCACGCATCACCGAAGGCCACATCTCCCGGGGAGAAGGACTGAACGTACCGGCCGAACGAACGGTCCCTTCCTCGATCGGCGGCGGCCGCCGGAGCAAAACCGGAAGCTGCGTCGCCACGAGCACTCTCGAAGGCAGGACGTGTGAATAAGCTCGGTTTCGGCGGCGCCTGCTGAGTGAAGTCATAGCTGTCACGTGGTTTGGTCTTCAAACTCGCGCACGGCGAAGAAGCTGCGCAGGGGTGGTGGTGGTGAAAGCCTTAATAGACAGAGGGCCCACGGCCCCACTGCACTCAAACGTTCATGCCCCGGAGGCTCATGACGCTGCATGGTAGCCCGGCCTGTGGCGGTGGCTTGCTTAGCCGCGGGTCCTCGGAGCGCAGTAGGGTTTCCCAAGCCTCTAAAGTGGTAAGTGCTCCAGGCCCCGTGGGGGGGATCCGCCGAGCAGAGGAAAAGGATATGATCGATAGTGGCTTTGGGGTGGTGGCAGAGAGTACAGGAGGAGTTTGTGTGGACTTGGTGGTAGCGCGAGCGTATATATATAAGGGGAGGGTATCGCGCGTGTTTGGAGCCGCCTCCAGAGTGTCTGGTGATAATTTTCGAGGGAGGGATGGGGCGGGGGGTAGAGCCGACACCCGGCTTCGCAGGTCTGCATCTTGTCACTTAATGAATACATATGCGCTCCCGTGAGAACCCTAGATCGGAGGCCGCCGGTGCCAGGTTGAGGAACCCCGGGCTAAGCGTTGGCAGCCTCGTTTCCAGGATTCCTGGAGTGGGCAGGCACCCATATGAGCTCCATGTGGCGGGGTGGGTGTTCGGCAAGCGACTTCAGTATGCGAAATGCAGGGGCGTGAACTCTGCCATGAGCAAAATTTTGTATGGCAGTTTTAGAGTCCGATAGCTATATACTGGGCCTCCGTGCGCGTGATGGCTAGGGCAATGGTGGCCTCTTCATCCTCCTCCGAAGTGGCAGTGGGGATATGTGAAGAATGGCAATCGGTTGTAGGTAGGGGTTCGTGATGGCCACAAACACGTCAGCACCCGTGCATGAGGCATCCACCTGCATGGCATCCGGTTCCGTGCCATAGTGTTTGTGGAGTGCACGTGCGCGAGCTCTGCGGCGAGGTTTGTGGTTTGTGGAGTGCATATTTTTGGGGAGAGGTTTAATAAATATAGCTCCCGGTGAATGTGGTGGCGGACCTGGAGCTGTATGGGATCCGTGGCTGGTGTCTTGATACTAAGCGTGTGTAGGATGTGTCTTCCGGTGGTGGTTCTCTTGAGGCATTTGTATTGTATCTCTCGGTGGGTCTCGATAAGCTCAGCTATCGTGTTGTATAGGCCTAGCTGGAGGAGTTTTTTGGATGAGGTATTTAGGGGTATGTGCAGTGCTGTCTTAAATGCTGTTCGGATCATGGCATCCGAGTTGGAGATTTTTCTGCCCTGGAGTTTCAGGTAGGGGAGCATGAAGTGAAAGCGGCTGAGGACGGAGGGGAGTATAGTAAAGCTTTTGCTTAAATAAATAGTTTTGCTTCCATCGTGGCAACAGCTCCCACGTGACCCTATGTCGCAAAACCGTCTGCAGCTAGACCGATGTCCCTCCCCAGTCTCAGACCGACAGAAAGCGCAGCGCCACAGGTGAAAATCGCATGCTCGTGAAATGGGCCTCATTTAGCTGCCAAGGCACACCGTAAGGGCCTGCCTTTACGGTGTGCCTCAGCCTTCACTTGGATGAAGGCCTTCACGGTGGTGCTTTCATTGTAAAGGTCTTTCACGTAAAAGCCTTATGCTAAAGGCGTTTAGGGTAGATGCACTCCAAGACCTCAGGTAGACGTTCTTTAGGCCGAAAGACTTTATGTTAAAGGCCTTTTATGTCAAATGGCTTTTGCACGTGAGGACCTTAACTCATAACTATATACTACGTGATATTGTCGCAAATGGGTTTCAGAATCAAAAAGTTAGGCACAGGCCGCAAGGAATCAAGCAATGTTCCAGCTTCAAAGAGCACGCGCGTCTCACTTTGTCCTCAAGGCACCGCCCGGGGACACCTGCCGGCATTATTCCCCCTCCGTATCCAAAAAAAAGGAAGCAAAAACGTGGGCGCACTTGGGGCGACGTACCGGTGTCCATACCCTCACTTTGTCATCAGGATGATACTCGACGAAGCGATGTTGTTGGTTGTAGCGTTCTGCATCCGTTTCCTGCTGCCGGTGGATGTGCATACGAGCCAGTTGGCGGACTTCTTCGGCGTCTGGCGTGAGCGCCTGGTCGTGAGGGGGGCACGGAAGCATGGCATCGAGCACTGTTTGGAGATCACGCCCATAGACGAGGCGAAACGGCGTAAATCGAGTCGTTTTCTGAATCGCCGTGTTGTAGGCAAACGTCACATATGGGAGGATCTCGTCCCAAGTCTTCTGCTGTACATCGACGTACATTGCGAGCATGTCTGCTAAGGTTTTGTTGAGGTGCTCCGTGAGCCCGTTTGACTGCGGGTGGTATGCAGTAGTCTTGCGGTGGTTCGTGTGACTCAGCTGGAACACCTCGTGCATGAGCTGCGCTGTAAACGCAGTGCCCCTATCGGTGATGACGGAGGACAGAGCGCCATTTCGTAAAGCAATGTGGTGTATGAAGAAGCGCGCGATTTCAGAGGATGTACTGCGCGGCACCGCCTTGGTTTCCGCATAGCGCATCAAATAATCAGTCGCAACTATAATCCACTTATTGCCAGAAGACGACACAGGGAATGGGCCCAGAAGATCAATGCCGACTTGGTCAAAAGGTGTGCGAGGTGGCGCAATTGGTTGGAGCTGCGGGCTTGAGCAGTGGTGACTTACGACGCTGGCACTCACGGTAACCTCTGACCTAGCGGTGGATGGTCTTTGCAAGTTTAGGCCAATAATAGCCCTGATGCACTCGAGCGAGCGTGCGTGCAAATCCCAAATGGGCAGAGGTGGGCTCATCATGACACGCCGAAAGGATGTCGCGGAGATCTGATGGCAGGACTAGGAGGTAGGGCCGGTCACCGTTGCCGGAGTTTTTCTTGAACAGTACGCCATTGTGAATGCAAAAAGAGGACGAGTGGTGGGAAAAGTGTAGAGGTACGTTAGAAGCATGGCCCTCCAGGTGATCCATGACAGACCGCAGGTCAGCGTCAGCACGCTGCTTTGCCACTAAGTCCGAACTGCTGATCACGCCTAGGAAACGATTGTCATCCTCTGCGCTGTCATCAGCTTGCTCGACGGCTGCGCATGAGAGCGTGTTGGCGTCTTCGTGTTTACGTCCGGGCTTATAGGCAATATCGTGTAATCAAATTCTTAAAGGCGAAGGCTCCAGCGTGCTAGGCGTCCTGATGGGTCCCGGAGATTGGTAAGCCAGCACAAGGAATGGTGGTCAGTGACCGCTTTAAAATGACGACCATAGATATAAGGTTGAAGTTTCATCGTGGCCCAGATGACAGCGAGGCACTCCTTTTCCGAGGTGGAGCAGTTGATTTCGGTGCACGAGAGTGTGCAATTCGCATACGCGATCACACATTCCACGCCTTCTTGATGTTGAACGAGGACCGCACCAAGCCCGATGTTGCTAGCGTTGGTGTGTATCTTGGTAGCAGCCTCCTCATCGAAGTGAGCCAGCACAGGGCTCACTCACGTCTCACTTCTTTGTCCTCAAGGCGCCGCCCGGGGACACCTGGTGGCATTATTCTACACGGAGTCATGCTAAACTGTCTGCTATTTTTAAGGCATAAGCCTTTCTTGGCTCATGAGTGGCGTCAATCATAAGTTGTACAGTAATTAAAATAAAATGTAAAAGTTGATAAGCAACATTTGCTAAGAAACATATATGTAATCATAGTAGTGACCGTAAATAGATTGTAAAAAATAGTGATAGCGATAATGACAATTACTGATAGTGAGAGTGTTGGAGATATTGATGGTAATGATAGTGATGATAGCTGTGGAGAGTGATAGTTCTAGAAATAGTGATAATTATAGTGGTAGAGATAGTGGTAATGATAGCTACTGATAGTGCTAAAGATAGTAATAGTGAAGATGACAGTGATGATGATAGTGATAGTCTGTGATACCAATGGTGATGATAGTGGTGACCATAGTAATGAAGGTGATTGCAATAGAAAAATGAAAATGGAGGGAGAAAAGTAAGAATTGAAATAAATAATAAGAAACAAAAATAAAAACAATGAAAAAGGGAGGGAGAAATAAAGGAAAGAAAGGCTATTAAGGCTATTAATAGCATTTCTGCTATTAAGCAGACATAAGTGCAATCTTGTATTTTTTTACAGCAGCACTGTGTGCTACTACAGAATTTTTAGTGGGCAATACGCGATTTTATGCATGCACAACACGGCTTCTAATTCTAAAATTACTTATTTACTACGTAACATTTCCTACGGTATACCTGAATGCAGCACTCCAAGATGGCTACCTGCAAGTGGCATAAAGAACGCCTACACGAGAGTATCTCAATGCCGCAACTTGGCTTAGCCCCAAGGCTGGCGCTGGTGCTGTTCCTCATCGGCAAGAAGCCGCGACTTCAGGAAGCCGTCATGCTGGCGCCCCGAGCAGACCCGTTGGTCGTGGTGCCCAAGTACCGACTCAACCTGTCCGGCTTATTCACCCCCAACTGGAGCGACGCGCCAGGTGAGTGTCTACAAACGGCACCTGTTTGGAATAAACTTCGGGGCATTAAATATGTCTAATAATTTTTCAAAACATATTCTCATTTTAATTTAATATTTTTCTTTTATTATCACCAAAGGAGTATTTTCCAGCGTTTCCAACTAATACGCCAGAGCTACTGAGTTGCCAAATAGTGTGCTGGGCCTTGAAGGTATATGCAAAAGCGTTATCAATTCAATGCCTGGATTGCACAAATATTCACTCATTTCTACAATGTGCTCTCAGCACAACTCTCAAGCAACCTTACGTAGAAAAATAATAAAGTAATTATTTTAGAGCAAGCCCAGTAACCTCTTTAGGTTACTGCTATAAACATCCTTGGTTTCTCTCTGACTTATTTGAAATATCACATGCACTGCAAAATGAGATTGAAGGAAATAAACACGAGTAGCTACCCTTGGAAGTGACGCATGTTGAACACAGACCTCTGGAATCATATGTCGAAACAAAATAAAATATTTTAAGGCGCTTTAACAGGCTGACTTGTGTTTGTCGAATGTGCCCTGGAGATGAAAAGTGGCTGGCATCGCTAATTTCACTGCCTTCACGATCGCTCAGTTGGGCAGTGCGCCAACTTTAGTGGTACATTTTTAGAGCAAGAAGGGAGTTAATTTTGTTCACAGTTTGGCGACATGTCGCTGTAAGTATAGGCAGTATAAAACGACACATACAGGAGCCAATTTAGACAGGAAAAGAGTTTCACTGGCTGCACACTGATGTAGGTGCAACCGATGATTCTGCTTTTGCACAACTTTCATGAAATGCCACTGTGCATCTTGTAATGATGCCTTTGCAGTATTACAGTAGGCCTAAACGTAGTGGTACAGATGCACAGAACTTGTGATTGTGTTTAAATCACCTTACTCACTAGCACTTTCAACTCCGGGAACTATTGCGTGAGGTAAACCAACTTTGCAAACACAGGAGAGAACAGTTGGTGTGTGAGCAGTGAGCTGATGCCTGCCTTCCATTGCTGAAAGACAGAAAGAGAGAAAGTAGGGAATTCATCCAGCCATGTGTGGCTCGATTCTTTGCTGTCATAATTAACTTTATAGGGTTCACGTTTAGTTTACCTAGTATACTCTTCCTCACAGCGGGTTGGCACTGATGTGGAGGCTGCATGCCATTCTCACGTCTTAGAGTCTCTGCTCCAGGAGTGTAGTGCCGGAGAGTAAATCTCGTGTTTCCCATGCTTTTAGCTGCTCTATAGTTTGCACAAACGCTGTGGTCTTAGTCCCACATGTCGGGAAGGCTGGTTGGTATTCACAAATTTATTGCAGGCCTTTGTGGCTCTTGTCAAGAAGATGATGACCCAGACAAAGCAGATAACTCGTGAAAACGAAGAAGATGGCCTGCGCGTCAACCATATTGCTACCGCCACGTGTGTCTGTGCCCGACCTGGTTGCCCTCGGATTGTTCTCGCCGCTGCTCCCTTCCTCCGAGGTCTTTTAAATAAACCCCTGGTTACATTTGGTGGAGGTGCCGGTTAACAGCCCTGGAATTGCGCAACCGTACTCTCCCGCCACCTGCGATGCCTCACGACGTTCAACATCAAGCCGTGCAAGTGGGCCCAGCTGTTACCTGCGCCGGCTCCCTTCGCCAACGGGATCCGGCCATCTTCAGTGGGACCGATCAGCAGGATGTCGAAGATTGGCTCACGTCTTACGAGAGGGTGAGCCTTTACAACAAATAAGACGAAGCCACCAAACTAAATAACGTAATTTTTTATCTCACCGGTGTGGCTAACCTGTGGTATCGGAACCACCAGGTGGACATCCGCACCTGGTCTGCTTTCAAGACAACCTTCTCCGAAGTGTTTGGTCGTCCTGCTGTTCGGAAACTCTGCGCCGAACAACGCTTGCGTGAACGGTCTCAGCAGGTCGGCGAAAGCTTTACCAGTTACATAGAAGACGTCATTGACCTATGCAAGCGTGTCAACCTCAACATGTCAGAAGCTGACAAGATTAAACACATTTTGAAGGGTGTTGACGACGAAGCCTTTCAGATGCTGGTAGCGCGCGACTTGCGCACCGTTGCTGAAGTCGTCACACTCTGCCAAAGCTTCGAGGAGCTGCGGAAGCAGAGGCTCCTGACTCGACAGCACCCTCGACTAATTGAGTCGCTTGCTGGACTGACACCAGCAGCTGACACCTCATCGCTGCTGCAACAAATCAAACACTTTGTTCGGGAAGAAGTGGCGCGCAGCTGGCACCTCATCGCTGCTGCAACAAATCAAACACTTTGTTCGGGAAGAAGTGGCTCGTCAGCTTTCTCTTCTGCCGAAACCTACAGGGCTAGCTCCAGATTTGGCTCCAGCCCTTCGACACGCAATCCAAGAGCAGGTTGCCGAGGCTCTTGCACCCGCCCATCCGCCACCACCTGTCGCCACTCCACTGACATATGCAGACGTTGTCGCCCAGACGCCGCCCCCTATGGCCGCTCCGCTGACATACGCGGACGTTGTCGCCAGACCTCGACCGCCTACCTATGCTTTGCCTCCAACACCTGCGCGAGCGGTGGCTCCTTCTCTTTGGCCGGCTCCGCGAGTCAGGAATCCCTGGCGCACCATCGACAACCGGCCTATCTGCTACAATTGCGGCTTGCCTGGTCGTGTGGCCCGGCTTTGCCGCCGCCGTCTCCCAGTCTACGCGCCACCTCCTCCAGCTCCCGCGTATTGGTCTTCCACGAGTCAGTACTCCGGATCTGCTGAGCCGCCGTCTAGTCGTCCTTTTTCTCCTGACTGTTCAGCCCTTTCTAGACGCCGTTCACCTTCACCGAGGCGCCGCTCCGTTTCTCCTATGCGACGTCGCGCCAATCTCCCTCAGGAGGAAAACTAGGTGCTGCAGTTCCTGAGGCGAGAACTGTGTGTCCCTGTCGAACTTTCCAAGGCCTCACATATCCCGTGCTAATCTGATCGAAATTTCTGTCGAGGGCAATGCTGTCTTGGCCCTTGTGGACACCGGTGCTGCGATTTCTGTTATGGACGAAAAGTTTTGTAGTTCGTTGAAGAAGGTAAAGACGGCGATTGCTGGACTGTCGCTGCGTACGGCCAGCGCTGAGCACATCAAGCCGTGCGCAGCGTGTACCGCTCGAGTTGTGATTCAGGACTCCCTCTACACGATAGAATTCGTCGTGCTGCCTTCCTGTTCCCATCCTGTTTTTCTGGGCTGGGATTTCCTTTCCTTCCATGAAGCTATCATCGACTGTGCTCGAGCGGAAGTCGGGTTCTCTTCTCTGCCCAATCCTTTTCTGGACGCCACTCCTCCTGTTGCCTGTGTTAAAACCCTCGCCGCCGAAGACATCGACATTCCCCCGTGCTCGTCCGTTCTTGTACACTTGTCTTGAGACTCTATCGGTGACGACACTGTCCTCTACTCCAGGCCATACTTTTCTGCACCGCAAGTGTCTCCCTCTGCCATACGCCGTACTGACTGTGTCCGCTGGCCTTTCGATACTTTTGGTTTTTAACCCGTTTTCCTGCCCTACCGCTCTGCGCCTTGGTGAATGCCTCGGCAGTGTGCAGCCCATCGCATCTCTGCTCATCCGCGAGGAGACTGACGATACATCGCTCCTAGCCATGAACGCGCTCAGCCCTCCTGCCTCTACGCCAGATCTCTCTTCTACCGAATTTTTCTTGTGCTCCATCAACGCCGATCTTCCCCCGCCGCACAGAACACAGCGTCTCGCCCTCCTTCATCAATTTCGCTCCTCCTTCGACGCTCACCGGACTTCCTTGGGCCGAACTTCCACCGTCACCCATTGCATCGACACTGGTGCCCACGCGCCGCTTCGGCAGCGCCCCTATCGTGCGTCTCCAACCGAGCGCCAGACTATTACAGAGCAAGTCGACCAAATGCTTCAAAACTGCGTCATTCAGCCCTCAAGTAGCCCTTGGGCATCGCCTGTTGTCCTTGTGAAAAAGAAAGATGGCTTCATACGCTTGTGTGTCGATTACCGCCGCCTTAAGATAACGCGCAAGGATGTCTATCCACTCCCTCGCATAGATGACGCTCTGGACTGTTTGCAAGGGGCGGAGCTCTTTTCCTCCCTCGATTTACGTTCTGGGTACTGGCAGGTCCCCATGGAAGCAGCCAATCGTCCCAAAACTGCTTTTGTGACCCCCGACGGATTGTATGAATTTACTGTGATGCCATTCGGTCTTTGTAATGCCCCTGCTACCTTCGAACGGATGATGGACACCATTTTGCGTGGACTCAAGTGGAAAATGTGTCTATGCTATCTCGACGACATTGTCGTCTTTTCCCCCGACTTTGAAACCCATCTATCCCGCCTGAAGCACGTTTTTACCTGCCTTTCTGACGCTGGCCTGCAGCTCAACTTGAAGAAATGCCGTTTTGCTGTGCGTCAGCTGACAATTTTAGGCCACGTCTCTAAGCAAGGCGTTCGTCCCGACCCAGCTAAACTTCGCGCTGTCGCAGACTTTCCCAAACCCACTTCCATCAAAGACTTGCGCAGCCTCTTAGGTCTGTGCTCTTACTTTTGGAGATTTATTCGCGACTTTGCTTCGATTGCTGCGCCTTTAACACAACTGTCCGGCAGTTCCGGCTTATCGATGTGGTCTCCAGCGTGCGACGATGCGTATAACGCCTTGCGCCGCCTCCTCACAGCGCCGCCCATACTGCGCCATTTCAACTCGACCGCTCCTGCCAAGGTCCACACGGATGCCAGTGGTCTCAGCCTCGGCGCCGTACTCGCCCAGCGCATCTGTGGTTTTGATGAATACGTTGTTGCCTACGCAAGCTGCACACTTACGAAGGCTGAAACTAATTACTCCGTCATTGAAAAAGGGTGGCCATCGTATGGGCCCTTGCCAAATTCCGCCCGTACCTCTATGGCCGCTCTTTTGACGTTGTGACGGACCAACATGCGCTTTGTTGGCTTTCTTCCTTGAAAGACCCACCCGGCCGCCTTGCCAGGTGGGCTCTTCGTCTGCAAGAATATGACATCCGCGTGGTCTATCGTTCCTGCCGCAAGCATCAAGACGCTGATGCCCTGTCCCGCTGCCCACTTCCAGCCGAGATCGCCAGCCTTTCCACCTCTGACGTCTCCCCGTCGTCCCTTCACATTAGCGACATGCCCTCAGTGCAACGTACTGACCCCTGGATCGCTTCTCTTCTCGACTTTCTCTCCAACACGACGGCTGCTTTTCCATCCCGTGCTCTCCGCCGCCATGCATCCCACTTCGTGATTCGCGATAACCTCCGCTATCGTCGTAACTACAGCACCGACGGCCGCAAGTGGTTACTCGTTATTCCTCGCCACCTGCACACGAACATATGCGCCTATTTCCACGCTGACCCACAATCTGGTCACGCAGGAGTTTTCAACACTTACACCCGCATCCGGCTGCGCTATTACTTGCGCGGCATGTACACCTTCGTACTTAAATACGTACGCGCCTGTCTCACCTGTCAACGTCGCAAGCCATCTCGTCATCGTTCTGCTGGAGAGTTGCAGCCACTCCTTTGCCCACCACGCCCTTTCGACCATATCGGCATTGATTTCTACGGCCCGCTTCCGTACACTGCGGCCGGCAACCATTGGGCTATCGTTGCGGTTGATCAGCTCACTAGATATGCCGAAACCGCCGCCCTTCCGTCTGCCACAGCGACAGACGTTGCCTCCTTCCTTTTGCAACGTTTCGTCCTTCGTCACGGTGCACCTCGTGAACTGCTTAACGACCCCGGACGGGCCTTTTTGTCCGATGTCGTCACCGCCCTGCTCTGCCAGCGCAACATAATCCATCATACCACCTCCGCCTATCATCCGCAGACAAACGGCCTCACCGAGCGATTTAACCGCACCCTCGGGGACATGCTCTCTATGTACGTCGCATCCAACCACTCGAATTGGGATCTCATCCTCCCTTATGTGACTTTCCCCTACAACACCGCCCAGCAGTCTACTACTGGCTTCTCTCTCTTCTTTCTTCTTTACGGCCGTCATCCATCTGCTACCATAGACACCATTCTGCCTTACCAACCTGACGCCTCCGGATATACCCCTGTTTCTGAAGCTGCGCAACACGCAGAAGATTGTCGCCAAATCGCCCGGTCACTCACAACTGACGCCCAGTATCGCCAGAAATTCCGCCACGACAACGCTCACACCACATTGCACTTCTCTCCTGGTGCGCTTGTGTGGCTGTGGATACCATCAAGTACTCCTGGACTCTCCTCCAAATTTCTCGCCAAATATCACGGTCCCTACCGTATCCTGGAGCACACATCTCCAGTTAATTACGTCGTCGAACCCCTCACGCCATCTCCCGATCTCCGCCGCCGCGGCCGCGAGACAGTTCACATCCAGCGTCTCAAGCCTTACTACGACCCCTCCATATTGCTGTTGTCGTAAGTCGCAGGGATGGCTCCTCTTCGCCCCGGGGGTGATTGTGAAGAAGATGATGACCCAGACAAAGCAGATAACTCGTGAAAACGAAGATGGCCCTGCGCGTCAGCCGTATTGCTATCGCCATGTGTGTCTGTGCCCGACCTGGTTGCCCTCGGATTGTTCTCGCCGGTGCTCCCTTCCTCCCAGGTCTTTTATATAAACCCCGGCCTTACAGCTCTATTCAGTTGACTTTAACAATATTGTGGACTCAAGGTGGTTTTCTAGTGAATAGCATGTTGCTTAGCTGAAGACACCAGATGTTTAAATTCCTTGAATAATATTTAGCTTCATGCGGAAAACACAGGACATGGAAAAAAAGCTCTGGGGGAATAAATTTTCACACGTATTGCTGACACCTTTTCTTGAGAGCCCAAGTTAACTGCACAACATTTGTTAATTGTCCTTACGAAATATCCACTATGTTTCCAGAATCGTTTCCAATGAGAGTTCGTTTTATAAATCCTCTACCTGTTAGTGCTCGCAGCAGGTTAATTTGTGTTTGTACTGTAATTATTTGATATAGTTCTTGGAATCATTTGTACACTTTTTGTCCCCTAACATGTTGACTCCAGTCATCTTCGCGTTTCCTAAAATTTATATGCTTGGCATGCAACGTAGCTTTGCTAGACCAGGGACAAGGCAACCATGGCTGCTGGTGTGCGTATCGTCCTTTGGCGGCCACCCAAGCTCCGTGGAGCCGCAGGAGTGTGACCCTGGAGCCACATCGCATGGCCATCAATTGGTGAGTCCGAAGTCCCACTGGGTGCAGCACCGCTTCCGGAGGCTAATGCTTAAGATGGGCTCAGGGCTGCAGCCTTTCAATCATGATGTCACTAAAATGCTAGAGCAACTCGGCGCCATCGTGGAACTCACATGCAGGCCCAGTGTGGCAGTGAGTGACCTCGCATTGAGCATGGGGGTTGGTGGTATCATAGATCAGATCAGAATAAAGCACACTAGCATACGCTAGTGCACACATATTTGTCTTAGCGTGCACTGAGCATCCAAGAAGCATGAAAAACATTCAGGACCTGTTATACAGTGAGAAGTCTGTCAAAATTCATTATTTCGTGACAAATGAAAATTCAAACATAATGCTGCAAATCTCCCTGTGTTTTTAATGCGAAAGCAGTTCTTGTCTCATGGGTGACGGTCACAGGAGCTGTCAGCAGATTGTGTCATCAGAGCATGTCCTCAAGAAAATTACCATTAGAAAAAAGAAATGCTCCAGCATTTCGGGTTCTAACCCTGGACTTAAGTGTGCCAGGCGGGCATGCAATTCATATGCCATGAAGGGTCTTCTGTTCTAGTGTGTTAGAGGGGCAAGAAGTCAACACGTTTTGGTGTGTGCAACAGTAAAGTGTGTTCCCAATATGTTCTGATGTCAGACAACGATGACTTGCAAGAAAAGTTGCCGACATCATCGAAGGGTCACTGAATAGGTGTCATATGACAACGATGACTTGCAAAAATGTTCCTGAGGTTCTAATGACTTTGCATTTCTCTAACATAGCAGACTGCAGTGCTCTCCAACTTTTTTACATTCTCTTCATCCTTGTTCTCCTCAGTACTAGAGATAATAAATTCTTGCGTACAAATGAAGATCTTAAGGGCGAAAGCGGATGTTAATATTCACTGCCATCTGGCTGCATTTCTCGTCATCAGAAGGCGTTAAGGATAATTTTATGCAAAAACCAAATGGCAAAACAAGTCTGAAGGGCGCTGAAAAGGGAAGAAAGCATACTTATTAGTACGGTATTAACAGCACTTGTTGCATTGGCGAACAAACGACTGTTACGACTTGTAATGCAGAGAGGGGGGACTCTGAATTTTTTATTTTCCTTTTGATTGTGCTGCTTTATTTTCATAAGGGAAATAACACGAAGCTAGCATGTCATCATAAGCAACGCATAAAGTGACCAAGATATGAAAGGGAAAAAAGGAATCAGAGGAATGGGCTGACAAGGCTTTTTGAAACCCCTTTAAGCCTTGTTGTTCATAGGCATAATACAGATGACAAGTGCATAGTTACTCCTAATTTTGATTTGATTCTTACGCCAATTGCATTATATACTTTTACTCTCCTTTAACTTTCAGTTTGCTTCATAGTTTACCGTGAAGAAAGAAAAGATGCAAGATAATGCAAGTGAATTTGATTTACTGCAGGAAAAAAAGAATGTCCTGCGAGCTTTGTCTGTGGGCACACTCCTGCAGCTTGAAGCGTGCATCTGCGGTGCATTCGAGCCACTTTTCACGTCTGGCTGCCTGCAGTGGGAAGGGGCCTACAACTTCTGACGAAAACTGGTAACGTATAAGTCATTAATGGCTCTTCCTGAGGTGTTATACGGTATGTGCTTTTTGTGCACTTATCCACCCTCAATGCCAGTGTCGTTGTGGCATTACAGAAAAAAGTGAAAATAGCCGCGCTCAGAACTAGGAAAGTTCCTATTTGAGGCAGTGTGGAAAGTGCGACAAGAGGAGGTTGTGGAATATTTTTGCAGAATATTGATAAAGGCACAAATGGTCCCCTAGGCTATGCTATTAACTGCATCAAGCTTACTTATTGAAAAAAAAAAGAAAATGAAACAGTGACACAGGAAATAATGTCGCAGGATTGTTTAAAAATAATCTAAGTGAACAAATGGAAACGTAGCATTCAGCTGCATTACCTACTTGCTACATTTAGAAGTGTTTTCATTTTGTGTTCTTGTCTGATTTACTCACTGCTTCTATGATTTCAATTTCCCTATTGCATATTTGTTTACCTGCTGCCTAGGCTTCCAGTGGGCTGAGGCCTTGCGGAAGGGGGAGGTAGGAGGGCTGGTGGTGTACAGTGCATCTGGAAAGTAGAGTTCCCTGGTGAATGAGGCCTCTGAAGAGTGGCGGTGGGCGGGGATGGGGAGGATGACCAATGGTGGTGGTGCATAGATGGGCTGCACCCTATCTAGTGGGGTGAGGTGGGGCAGGGTGCTGGTGGGTGTGCTGCCGCCCCCTAGGGTTCTGCCAACCACATCGGCGTTTTGGTGATGGACAGTAGCACTGCTTCTGCAGTAAAATGAAAGCTTTATGTCTTCTGTGCGCATTTGGTTTGTTGTATTTGGTAATCTTGTAACAGTTACATCATTAATGTCTTATTTGGTCTTTGACAACAAATACGAATCGGTTTATGGGTTTTAACGCCCCAAATCGGCTCGGGCTATGAGGAACACCATTTTGAAGGGCTCTGAAAATTTCGGCCACCTTGGGAAGAACCCCAGGTGGTCGTTCCTCATAGCCCTCAGAGCCTTAGCGTTCCTCATGGCCCGAGTTACTTTAGGACATTAAATGCCATAAATCGATTAGTATCTTTTGCTAATTTTATTCTGATGCTGTTTCCTATGGTCAGTATACATATTTATGTAGGCCCAGCGTAACTGTTAGCACAGAACACAGGACAAGAACGACTTGGACGCAGACACCACTGCGCTTGTGTCCGCGTTTACTTTGCGTCATGTGTCAGCATTTGCATTGAACCCATTATAGATACATGCAACTATTTATAGATATGTGCCACTGTTGTTAAAAGAAACCTGGAGGGGACACTTTACCTCCACCTTAAGGGTATCATGTGATAGTGTTAATCAGGTAATGCCTGTATCCGTGGAATTTGTCATCCTCAACTTTACGTTCATTGTTCTCTGGGAGCCCTCATGCAACCCCTGGCACAGTAGTGCAGCAGTTAAGCTATGCGCAACTGCCCAGCGATGCAGGTGCTGCTACGAGTGGGGCTCGAGATCCAGCTTTCTCTTCCCGAGCATTATCGTACGACCAATTAATAATTGAACGGCCATCTGCCACGCTGGGCAATTTTCTCACAATCCGGTGGGGACGCTGTGATTACACCACCAGGTCACTTGACCTAGCTGGCTCATTTAGGCTGCTTCTCCGAGGATTTTTCACTTACTACGCCACTGCCGCCGCAAGATTTTTTGCAGAATAAAAGTTTAACATTATCGCTTTGATATACAGCCAAAAGGGTCTCTTTTTAAGCTATGTAGTGTGGCTCTTGTTTAACTTCTTGAAGATCTGTGCTCCGGACCACTTATATCAAGACCTGCTGTCACCTTGGAAAGATTCGGAACGCCCATGAGGCAAAACAAGCTACGGGCATGGACCAGAAACAAGCCAGGTAGTCTGTATATTTTGTACAAATTGTGTAGCAAGTAGCTCAGCCTCAACCTCAGTCATGGTTCTAATACTGTGGGGAGGTTTTGTGTGGCATTGGGTTTTGTGAGGTTTTTCAAAGGAAGGTTGTGCTCCAACCGATATGTTTTTCATACTGTGGTCCACGACACCTTGTAACCCTTCGCCCTGAACCTCGCCACGTCATTCAGGCAAGAGGTATAAAGATCTTGCTGGCTGCCTTTCTATTCAGTGGCTTCTTCAGCTCAAGTTAGTACAGCTGAGCTGGCCATCTTGCATCTCTTGTGGAAGAAACAGCACGAAAAATAATTACAGAAATGGGATGTTCTGGATATGTAGGACCCGCCAGTAGCATGCAGAACCTAGCGATGTTACTGAGTAAGCCAGCACGGCCTGGCCCGAATCGAACGCTTGGCCTAGATTCCCAGATGTTCCACTGGTGCTTTAAGCTGTGTGCTGGTAAGCGTGTGGAAGGTAAACCGAGTGCTGTTTTGCACATAACAATTTATCGGATCATAGCAAGTGTTGTGTGGAGACCACATAACAAATCTCGTTTGTGAATTTGTGTTGCTATGTGTTGGACCCTTGCCGCGCAGGGTCCTCCCACGCTGGACACGGCTGTTGCGTGGCTTCCGTACAGGGACCAGAGGGGAGCCGCCATCATAGCCGCACACTTCGGCCCGCAGCAGCGATGGTTTTCCGAGACTTAGGAGCCATGTTGCTGAATTTTCGACCCTAAATCGCTGCATGGCGATGGCGTATTGTGCTGCCATGCACGTTACTTTTGTACGTCTTGGCAAATTTCGTATTTCTTTGTAGTTTGTTTAGCGTAACATTGATTGCGTGCTAAAATATTGTGTTCTGTGTGTGGTTATTACTTAGCCGTGCACTAAAGCCTGTGGTGTGCAGGCTCGATGCAAAACAGTTTTTGTGCAGTTGGCCAAAACCTTAATGAACAGCATTGAATCGCAAGAGGACACACGTGCTGCATCCACTGGTGAAATAAGAGCTGAGTGACTGGTGAAGCAATGCGGAAATTTTTTTTCCCGCTAATCGACATGTCCGGAACTTTTGTCTATAACTTTATATTGGGAAATTAGCCACCCAAACCTTGTATTCAGTTCCTCGTACGCAGTTTGTAGTACCTGATGTATTTGAATGCGTTAGCATTTGAAGCCCCACCATGAAAAAAGTGTCCGGCGTTGTCCGGCGGCATTGTGGGTTGTACACTTGACTGTCGCGACCTGGCTGGTGGAAAGAGCCACATGTCACTACCTTCCACCTGCCATGGTTGTCGTGGGAAAATGGGTAGGGAAAAGGAACCCTCTGCACTTGAAAGTTAGAAGAAGTCCAGAAGGTGGCTTCCATGGGAAGGACAAAAAAAATCGATACGAACTAGTAATGACTATAAAAGGTCAGCAAGATTAAAAATGACAAACCACTGAACAAAGAGTGCGGCGAAGTTGCTCAGCAGTTTTAAAGCAAAGTATTAAAGAAAGTACAGTTGAATCCCGCTACAACGAAATCGACAGGACGCGCGAGAAATTTCGTTGTCGAGAAATTTTGCTGTCGAGAAATTAACCAAAAATGGAAGGCAATATCCCCAGCAAAACATGGTTTTATTGCCAGAAATCTGTGAGCTTAGCCTGCTTGTGGTTCACCTCGCACTCTGTTAATAGCGATATCGCAACGTCGTCATCGTGTGTGCCAAGGAATTTTCTAATAACGTCGAAGGCATACAGTATACTGGGATGAGGCTGCCGGGGCAGGTAAATCTTGAGCGGAGTCGTCTTCATGATCGGGCGGCTCTTCCGGCTCGGGAACACTTGATGCCTTCATCGCTTCGTTCCTCGTAGACAATCACGTCCGCGTCAGCGTAGAGGAAATCGTCCAGCGCTATGCCAGCAGGGACGTTTCCAGCTTCCTGGTGAGATTTCCAAGTAACGTCATTCCCCGGAATCGATGACGATGGCACACTCTGTAACGACCAAGTCGCGCAAGAACAGAATGAACGTTTATTGATAGCAGCTGCTCGGTTTTATAGGGCAGGTCGATGTAGGCACGTGTTCGCGTCAACGGCAGCGGTCGGTTCGGGATGGGCTGGCACGCACAGCGCATGCGTATCATGTACGATACGTCTTCCTTTGTTTATTGAATCTTGGGAATGCGTCACGAATTCACTTGGTTAAAGTTGCGATCGTAGTAAAGCCTGTTTGGCGGCCTCCTGTTTCTGGTGGACCGCCTCACCGCTGGTGTAGTGTGTCCGTCCGTAGATGGCGCAGCAGCTACTCTTCTTGGACTAGGCCCCTGCTCGTCGACGAGCTCGCACTCACTCTCGGACTCGTCACTTCCGAGTGCGTTGCTCTCGAAGGGTTCCAACGTCGCACTTAGATGCTTGCGGTTGCGGCGAAGCAGCTTGTTATCTTCGGTAAGCACCTGGTATGACCGCGGCGCTACCGGCCCCAGTACTTGCGCTTTGCGAGTCCACTGTTTGTGACGGATCCTAACCACTTCTCCTTTCCGGAGGGCCGGTAGGGATTTTGCGCCGGTGTCGAGCGGCTGGCGTTTGAAGACTTGTTTTTGGCTGTTGGCTGAAGTCGGGAAGTCGCGTACGCAGTCTTCTGCCTTGCAGGAGCTCACCCGGCGAACGACCATCCTCCAACGGAGTCGAACGGTAGGAAAGCAGTCCAAGCCAGAAGTCTTCCCGTGTCTCTTGCGTTTTTTTCAGGATTTTCTTTACGATTTGAACACCCTTCTCGGCAAGTCCATTAGACTGTGGAAATGCAGGGCTCGACGTAATGTGCTTGAACTCGTACCTGGATGCAAAAACAGCAAATTCGTGAGAGGAGAACTGGGGACCGTTGTCGCTGCAAACTTCCACAGGGATCCCGTAGCAGGCGAAGATCCCACTCAATTTGTCAATGACAGTGCGGGCTGTTGTGTCGCTGAGTCGTTCAACCTCTGGGAAGTTCGATAGGGCATCATACACGCACAAGTAGGAACTACCGCCGTGCTGGAAGATGTCGACGCCGACTCTGTACCACGCGTAATGTGGTGTTGGGCGCATCAGAAATGGCTCGCGTTGAAGTTGGTACGCATATTTCCGGCAGACTGTGCAACCTTTTAACATCGTTTCGATATCGGAGTTGAGTCCGGGCCAGAACACTAGCTGTCGAGCTCTTGCTTTACACTTATTCAGGCCCAAATGTCCCTCATGTATTCGTTGAAGCATTTCCGCCCTCGTACACTTTGGGATAACTACTTTAGTGCCTTTAAACACAATGCCTTCAATCAGGGACAATTCCGCCGCAAATGATTTCATGCTGCCACCCAGGTTACCGCCGGCTGTTATGTACCGTATAACCGACTGTAGATCCGGATCGTTTGCCGTGGCCTCCACAAGTCGATTAAGTGTTTTTCTGCTCACCATGTCCGTGACCGCTCCAACCGCATGAACTTCTACTTCGTCTTCGGAGGCTGCGATGTCCAGTGGTTTCTTGGGTGACGCCCTTGACAGCATATCGGCCAGCAGCAGCTCTTTCCCTGGTACGAATTGAAGGGAATGATCGTACTTGCACAAGCGCAAGAAAAACCGCTGAAGCCGTGGTGGCATATCGCCGATTCCTTTCGACGCAATTGCTAGGAGGGGGCGGTGGTCCGTCTCGATAACAATTCTTCGGCCGTGAACGAAACAGTGAAATTTTTCACACCCAAAAGTTATTCCCATTGTTTCTTTCTCTATTTGTGAGTACCTTTGCTCAGTCTCACTCATGACGCGTGATGCGTAGGCGACAGGTCGCCAGCTATCTCCGTGTCGCTGCAACAGTGCGGCTCCTAGCCCATTTTTTGATGCATCAGAGCTAATTTTTGTCTCTCTTGCTGGATCAAAAATTGCCAGCACCGGTGCGCTGCTTAGAAGTGCGCAAATAGCTGCCCACTCAGCGGCATGCTTGTCTGTCCACTCGAAGACCGTTTCTTTTTTTATAATACCTCGTAACAACTTGGTCTTTTCAGCAAGATGCGGGATATACTTCCCAAAATAATTGGCCACACCAAGCATTCGCTGAACCGCGGTCTTATCAGCCGGTTGCGGCATTTCAGCAATCGATGCACTGAATGAAAGATTCGGCTTTATCCCGTCTTGGCTGATGAGGTCGCCCAAGAACTCAACCTCGGTGCACGCGAACTTGCATTTGGCTGGATTGAACGTCAAGCCTGCTTGCTTTGCTAGTTCCAGCGCTCTACGAAGGCGCTTGTCGTGTTCTTCCCGGGTAGCACCCCATATCAGGACGTCATCGACATACACGCGCACGCCTGGTGCTCGATCAAAAATTGAGCTCAACGTTCTTTGAAACACTTCAGGCGCTGACGCAATCCCAAACGGCAGTCTCAAAAAACGATAACGCCCAAAAGGTGTCGCGAACGTGCAAATGGTTGATGTGGCCTGATCCAATGGAATGTGATGAAACCCTGAGTTTGCATCTAGGCGCGAGAAGTATTTAGCGCCTGCCAGCTCTGCCTCAATATCGTCACGTTTAGGCATCTGATAGTGCTCCCGTTTCAGGCATTCGTTGATGTTTCTACGATCCATGCAGACCCGAAGTTTGCCATCCTTTTTCCTGACAATGACCAGCGGACTCACCCATTCTGTTGGTTCATTGACCCTTTCAATGATATGGGCCTCTTCCATGCGCTGCAGCTCCTCTCGCAGTGGTTCTCGCAGTGCCAAGGGGACGCGTAGCGCCGGCTGTATCACTGGTATGGCGTCTTCGCGCAGGACCATCCGGTATGGGCGGGCTACACAGCCGGTACCTTGAAAAAGCGGCGAGAATTCTTGCAATATTTTGTCAGACTCTGCTGTATCCACTGCGATGACTGAACGAACTACGAGTCCCAGCGCCTCCGTTGCATGTAGTCCAAGTATCGCCTGTTTGCTTTTCTTCACTATGAAGAAGGTGAAGGTGCCGGACTTGTCGTTAATGAGCACTGGTAGGGTCGCGACGCCGAAGTGCTTAATTACGTCACCACTGTAAGACCGAAGAACGGAGCTGCTTGGAGTCAGGCATGGCGTAGCTTTGAACTTGCGAAAGACTGAATAAGGCAACAAGTTTGCCTGGGACCCAGTGTCTACTTTAAAAACAACATTCTGGTTAGACACCTTGGCTTCAACTGTCCAGTCAGCGGTCCTATCGACTGTGCATACCCTTACATTGAGGATGTCGAAGTTGTCCTCGTCGTGAACGACTGCACTGACTGCAGGCTCTTTCTGGCAGCAGGCCGCGAAATGATTGGCCCCTTTGCACGCAAAACATGTCTTCCCGAACGCCGGACACTTGTTCCGCTCGTGCAATCGGTTGCATCGGCTGCATCTGAACCGTTCACGCCGTTTTACCGACGCCACTTGCCTTTCCATTTGGCCCCAGGTCTCATTTTGGTGAACCGACACTTCGGCAGCTTTGCAGCTCTGTTCTGCTTTAAGCAGCGTTAGGTTTTCAACTTTGAGCAGTTTCTCCCGTAGCTTCGGATTATTTGTGCCGAACACAATCTGGTCACGGATCATTCCGTCGCTCAGTGTTGAGAAGTTGCAACTCTGGGCTAGCTTTCGCAGGTCGCGTAGAAATTGTTCAAAAGGTTCGCCTTCCGCTTGAATCCTTGAGCGAAACACGTACCTCTCGTAGACCTCATTCTGCTGCTCCTGACAGTACGCTTCAAACTTGCTCACAACCGTTGCATAGTCATTCTTGCTTTCTTCCGCCGAAAAAGTGAAGTTATTAAATACCTCAAGAGCGTCATCGCCGGCAACACTTAGCAGCAGCGCAGTCTTACCAGCTTCCGTCCTTGGTCGATACTGTTGCTTCCAAAAAGAGCTCGAACTTCTGCTTAAACAACGCCCACTTCTTCGCGATGTTCCCGGTCAGAAGTAGCTGGTCGGGCGGCTTGAGTAGCTCCATTTTTCCTGGCTTGTAGGCGACGCCTTCGCGTTTCTTGTTCAAGCCACTGCTTGAGAGGCAGACAGTGATCCCACTTCTGACACCATGTAACGACCAAGTCACGCAAGAACAGAATGAACGTTTATTGATAGCTGCTGCTCGGTTTTATAGGGCAGGTCGATGTAGGCACGTGTTCGCGTCAACGGCAGCGGTCGGTTCGGGATGGGCTGGCACGCACAGCGCATGCGTATCATGTACGATACACTTTCCGCGGCTGCAGTCGTGCTGGTCGCCTTGCTGTCGACAAACCCGGCGTGCTTGAAGCAGTTGCGGATCACGCTGCACCGGGTTGCTCTCCATGCCGTAGCCATCATTTCTAAAGCCATGAAAAGATCGACTTTCGGCTTCCTACCAGTGTCGGTGTTCAGGAAAAGCCGCTGGCTCAACCTCTCCCGGTAGGAAGACTTGATGCTCCGGATGATGCCTTGGTCCAGGGGTTGAATGACTGAGGTACAGTTCGGCGGGAATAACTTCAGCTCCACACTTGACAGCTTGGCGTCGTGAATTCGGTGCACTGAACAATTGTTCAAGAGCAAACAAACTTTTCGATTTTTGTCTGCTCATGTCGCGGTCAAGTGCCACCACCCAGTCAGCAAAAATGCGCACGGGTCTTTCACGACCGGCTGTTTGCCACGTACTTGACAGGTAGGCTCCTGTTCCCCGAAAAGCAGCGCGGTTTTGCACTTTTGCCAATAACTAACGGGGGGCGTTTGTCAGACCCATCCACATTTGTGCACAGCAGCACAGTCACTCGTTTCTTGCTGTTTGCCTCCGTGGCAACGCTCCCCTTTAAAATCAAGCGTCTTCGCTGGCAGCATCTCATAGAAGAGGCCCGTCTCGTCTGCGTTGTAAATATCAGACGGAGCGTAACTGCTCATTATGTAAGTCATGTTGTCCGTCGTCCATGTTGATGCGCCGTCAACGTCCGCAGATGCGGATTCACCGCACAAAACCTTGCCGACGATGTTATACCTTTCTTTAAAGCGATTCAGCCATCCTATGCTTGCCTTAAAGTCGTTCAGCCCTAGCAAACAAGCATAATTTAGGGCCTTCTGCTGTACAATTTTACCGCTCAGGGGCATGTTTGTTGCTGGCGTATCGACGAACCAAGCATAGACAGCCTTGTCGAGCTCTTCATACGTTGGTTGCGTCACTTTCTTGTGCTGCGCTGAAGTGCCCAATGAAAGTGCCTTCCTAATGCTGTCTTTATTCTTCAAAATCGTCGATAGCGAACTCGGAGCGATGCCAAAATCTGCGGCAATAATTGCCTTCTTCTTCCCGCTTTCCGCTTCGGCGATAATTGTATCCTTTTCTTCTAGCGAAATAAACTTTCGCTCCTTCGTTGGCAGCGACATGGCAGAGGCGGTCGACGAGATCAGACTGCAGCGAGAGATCAACTTTCCTTTCAACACACACCTACACACGAGAAAATGGCGGCTAGGGCTGCGGAGAAGGCGGGGAGGGGAGGCTGGCGACTGGATTTGGATTCGTCTTTGGCCCTCGTACGGCCGGCGGCTTCCCCTCGCTGCTTCCCTATGACGAATAAACGACTCCCAACCAAATTTTTTAAAATAAAGAATACATGAAATTGTAATAAACATACATTCCATACATTATTTAGCTGCTCCAAGCCACTGCCTTAGCCGGGAATAATCTCGTACAGCACCCAACTTTTGAAGAAAGGCTGGCTACTCACCGGTGAAAGCTCGCGAAAAATTCGTAGAAGCGAATGCGCGCTCACAAAGCAATTCGTTTTCGAGGGAATTTTAATACATTAACTCCTATGGGGATTTCACGGGGAAAGAAAAATACTTCGTTGTGGCGAAAATTTCGTTGAAGCGGCATTCGTTGTGCCGGGATTCGACTGTATACAAAAACATAGTAGAATTAAAGAAAAGCAAGGCGCATACCCAATGCTAGCGCACTGCCACCGCGTAATGATGAATAAGCGGGTCCATAATTTTTAGTGTCAGGCTTATTGGCATTCCTTCAGAGCTAGGGGGAAGCACCCTTTTATATCTTAGATGAGAGCGTGTCTGAGTGTGATTTGCCAAGTAACTGTGAAGTCCAACGTGGAGCATCTTCAGTTTCGCTGCACTTGATTGACGCCAAAAAGCATTGCAGTGACGCATTGTGCTTTCAGTTGTCCATGCATCAGAGGCCTCACTATGTTCTCAAAGGGAAAAATATTTTCTTAGTCTGCTGGATTAGCAATCCCCATAGATTGCTGGGGAGTTGAAGACAATCTTGGGAGGACAACTCGGTTCTTTTGGGCCAGATGTAACTCTTCTAAAAGAGCCCAACGTTCCCAACGGTTGCATTGACGATAGTGGGCTTGTGCAATGATTCGTCGATGTTATCATGCCTGCAGGTTTGTGGCAGCATCACCATTATAGAGTGAGTAGCAGCAATGTGCTGCACCATTCTGAAACCAGGAATGTAAACCCACAAGGATAGTGAAGTATAAGAAAGTAGGGTGGTGGGCATAGGATAGGATAGGAAAACTTTTATTGAATCATAAGTATTTAGGCGATCAGAAGTCTTCTTGCTTGCTTCGCGTGTCGCTGTCTTCACGCTGCGCTGCAGGGAAGGCTTCTTCAGCAAAGGGTGGTCCCTCAGTCCAGGGCTCCACTGAGTTTGGCTGCATCCCGTGCGTGCTCTACCATCCTCTTTTGGACGGCGAGCTCGCAGCTGACGAGCCGGCTCTCCCAGTGCTCCGCACTCGGGGGTTTGTGTTCTCGGAATGCGTTGTTTCGTTCGCATTCCCATGTTATGTGAAATAGTGTGGGTGTGGCCCCGCACCACGGGCATGTGCCCCTATATTCCGTTGGGAACATCTTGTTGTATATAAAGAGGTTGGGGAAGGAACCTGTTTGTAATCTACGCCAATCTGTTGCCTCCTCCTTTGTTAGTGCTTTATGCGGGGGCGGATATTTATATCTCACCCCTCTGTGATGTTGGAGTAGTTCTGAATAGCTCTCCCCGAGGATCATGGCGCTCAGACCACGGCTCTCCTGCTGCTGTCCGACTCGGAAACAAAAAGCTCGAGCTAGACCATCCGCCGCCTCATTGCCCCTTATGCCCTCGTGCGCAGGGTGGTGGGCAGAATACAGGAAACTGATGCTCAAATAAATTGTCAGTAAAACAATAATAGCTGTAGGGAGCAGTTGCCGACTGGCACTTGCATGAGGATAAGCCAATTTTCAAAATGGCCTTGCACCAGGGCCTAGACCAGAAACTGAAAAAAAGGCATAATTCAGGGGACCGTAATAATAAAAGTTGACTTCGTGGCAAACCTTTCAAGCTGTAGAAGGTTAACCGGAGTGAGTATTGGTATACATGTCCAATGCTCTTGTACAATAGTTCTGAATATTGAGAAATTGTTAAATGCTGTTATGGAAATATTCAAAATAATGGTTCAGTCTTCGGATGTGTAACAAAATCTTTCTTTTGGCGTGTTTTCATCGATCGCATTGAATACTGCAAAAGAAAATTCAAGACTGCCGTTGGGTGGTCGGCAGATGTTTTTTGATCGGGATGCTGGATTCGTATACATTATATGAATAAATTGCGTTCGTAAACTGTTTCCTCACATAAGCGCTCTTGTCCAGAATTGTTGGGCATGGATCCATTGACAATTTTTAAAGCCTGCTGTGAAGTATAACGGTTGTGGACGATTTTTGGGAGGAAACATTTTGAACTTATGAATCTCACCTTAACGCCCTTGTTTATGAACCTCACCCTTAACGCTCTTGCTCATGTAAGCGGGTAGATTGTCTTGAGGGCTGTGCCTGCTTGACCCCTCTAATAATCGCGTGGAATATGCATGGTTTAAGCAAGTTTATTGACGTAGTCGCCGCTCTCACCTTTCATGCGCCTAGCTGCAAGCAGTGCGGTTACTGCGTAAACGCGTGTAAGGGTCGCACCCGTGTATGGGGCGCACTCCGTTTTCCCCCAAGGAAATATTACCAAAAATATCCTTGTAAAGGCCGCACCCAAGCTTTCCGTGACCTTCGAAATGCACGCGCCGTGGCCTCTGCGATCAGCTCCGGCTGCGAGCAGCGGGGCGCATGATCGCGGAGGCTACGCATGCGCAAATGAGCATCCATGTACCGCCCACGCATGGCGCCCGAGGCGGCGGCTTATCACGGGAGCTATCCATATCGGTATCACTAGCTCCATTGTGGCTCTCAGAGGCACGGGGCTTTGTGGGCGCACCCGCCGCGGTGGCTCAGTGGTTAGGGCGCTCGACTACTGATCCGGAGTTCCCGGGTTCGAACCCGACCGCTGTGGCTGCGTTTTTATGGAGGAAAAGCGCTAAGGCACCCGTGTGCTGTGCGATGTCAGTGCGCGTTAAAGGTCCCCAGGTGGTCGAAATTATACCTGAAGCCTCCACTACGGCACCTCTTCTTCCTTCTTTCACTCCCTCCTTTATCCCTTCCCTTACGGCGCGGTTCAGGTGTCCAACGATATATATACAGATACTGCGCCATTTCCTTTCCCCAAAAACCAATTATTATTATTATTTTAAGTGGGCGCAAGTGAAGCCACCGGAAGCTGGATGGCATGTCCCGGAAGTTCGGTGTCTGCTGTGTATTTCAATGCAAAAAGTTGCGTCTTTCACCCTCCCGTCCTCAGTTTTTCGCGTTGTTTTCGTGTAACGTCTACTGTAATATCAAAGGAATAAGCAAGCTGAACGTGATAAATGTGAGCATTGTTTGGGGAACATTGCAATTTCAGAGGAACCGAAGTGAACAGGCATGCATGTCTCACCATGCCGCGGTAAAGGGATACGTGCACTAAACACTATTTTCTGACCTGGTTCTTGTCTTCCGAGCGTAATTAGGAGTAGTAGTGGAATGAAGATGAGCCTAGGTCATCTTAAAAACAAATTTTCGTGTAGCAAAGAAAAGGCAATGGCGCGGAAATCCTGACACTCGAAGAGCCACCCGTTATACAGCTGCCGCTGTTTCAATTTCGGGTTGGTGGCGGACGATGTCTCTTCTCATCGATGACAGGTGATGTTTATCGCTTTAGTGTGCCATTTACCTTCCATACGTGCTTTTAATCTAACTCTATAGCACAGCCACATTTCATCTACACAACACGAGAGAAACGACTGACGAGAAAGACGAATGCAGCAGCGCATGTAACAAGCGCTGTTAGAAGTCAACTGCACCAAGCAACGCCAATAAAAGCGCAATCAGGCATAATCTGCGACAGTACGAAACAGTACTTGATACGCTCCGTCGAAAAAGCAATACCATATACACTTTGGACGCGCTAATGTGAATCAGCAGAACACCGACGGCAGCTCACTAGATTGTGGCCCCGCCCTAGCTCGTTCCGGTTCGGTCTCAACATAATTCGGTAAAATGGTCACTGCAAATTCGGCTGCCTAATGAATGTTTCCACCTATTCTTTCTTAAATTTATCCCCCATTGATGGCATAACTTGGGCTTAGAGCGCGACAACGTGCATCACAACAAAGAGCAGAGTTGGAGACGCTAGCGCAACAGGACGACACAGTTAAGCAGACGAGGCTCCGTACGTGCTGTGTGCAGCGACTTTCTGTCGTCTGCTAGTGTCGTCCCATAGCGATGCAATGGACCCTTATTTTTGGAACGTCTTTCCCGAGGATTTTGCTGCTCTCCTCACCCAGTTGACGGCGCAACAGGTAGGCATTGTCACGAAGAAAGACAAAATGCTAAGCGGAAAACGAAAACTAAAACTGAAAAACCGTGCTGAGGTCAGATTTCGTGCACTGCCAAAGGCTGACTTCCGGGACATGCCGACCAACTTCCGGTGGCTCACTTCGAGCGCCCGATGCGGCATCCAGCCCCCTAGTGGAGATCAGTGGTATCATCATCAAGGCCATTCGAGCGTTTTTGGTGTTTTGTTGTGATTAGCGCGAAGTTTAAATTCTGCCGACTTGAATGGCGTGGTGGTGGTGGTGTGCTACAACTTCATTGCCACAAAATGGAAGGGATTAGTTGGGGCTGGGGCGAGTCCAGGGTGGCCTCCAGTCGGGGGCGACCTCTTGAGCTCGCGTGATGAGGGCCAGCTGCGTTCTTTTTCTTGAACTGGCCAAGAGCTTGTCCCATTCCTCCGCCGAGGGAGCTGGCAAGAGGTTCGTCGGAAGGGGTTTTCTAGCGCATTCCCATGATATATGGCCTTGGGTGGCGTGCGTCCCGTCACCGCAGTTGGGGCATGCAGGGTCATATTCACCGTTTGTGATTAAACATAATCGGCAGGGGCTAAGAATGGCCTTTGTTTGTTGGCGTCTGAGTGTCGTGGCTTGCGCCCTGTCCAAGTCGGGGTGAGGGGCGGGATACGTGCATCTTAGCTCTCCGCGTACGAGCGAGGCGCCTCCGCGGGGGCGCCCGTTCCCGAGAGGTCTCCCGTCCCCCGGTTGGTTGGTCGGGCTAGACGGTCGACCCCCTCGTTTCCGGAGTTACCCGCGTGAGCCGGAACCCATACGAGATTCATGTTGGGATCAAGAGTTCGGTTCCACAGAAGTCGCACTGCGAGCGCGCTTACCGAGTTTTTGGCGAAATTTTGAATGGCGCTCTTAGGTCGCTCAGAATAGTTTTGGTGCGGGGATCCGCGATGGCCAGTGCGATAGCTACTTCCTCTGCCTAGCGTGAAATGTTGTAGTGGTAACTGTTAGCGAGGGCTGACTATGGAGTGGCCATACATGCCACGTATGTTCCGCCTTTGATGTGTTGAGCTGCATCTGCGTACACTGCTCGTGGTTCGCTCTCGTACTGTTTTTCAAGGGCCTTCGCCCTTGCTTTCCTGCGGGTGTCGTGTCTGCCTGGCAGCATGTTCTTGGCTGCTGGTTTAACAACTAGTCTAATAGTAACGTCGACAGATAAATGTGATGTTGCACATACCTCCTCAACGGGGTGGATGTGGAGTTTGTCGAGAATGACGCGTCCCGCAACAGTGCGCGACAAGCGGGTCACTTGTGCCGTCTTATGGGCTTCGATTAGCTCAGCGAGCGTGTTAAAAATTCCCAACTGCAGCAGCCGATCGCCAACTTGAATGGCGTAGACCACCACTCAGCCTGCCGCCAGAGCATCAAGAACCACCCGAACCTGCGGTTTTCTTCAAAGTTTGATATGCCCAAGCATCTTCTCACCATGTCACTCAGGCAGAAAGAAATCGTCTGAGTTTGCGAGCTATGCACGCAAAACTACAAAGTGTAGGTGGTGCATGCCCAAACTACGGCGGACATTGCGTCACGGCGAAGTTTCATCACGTGAATTTGGACTTCCGGGTCGTTGCTGCGGTTTCGTTTGTATAGGCGTTGCTTGCAGACGTGCGGTTTCGACCTTTTTTTCCTTAATACCAACGCTCACATCGCTGTAAAAAGGGTGTTTTGCGCTGCCTCAAACTGCACCAACTTCACTGCAACGGAATGCAACATGTTCCGAGTGCTATCAAGTAGTGAACGGCGAAAACAGTACGCCGTTGCGATTCGCTGGCAGACTGCGTGCTACGAGCTCCATGGACAACTCTTGGCATTGCTTCGAGCATTTCGTTGGTGGTATTAAACGTTCCATAGCGTTGTGGAAGTTTTGGAATTTGTTTAAGTAGGCTGTGTTCTCTCCTTTAGGAGCACCAATTTCTCTCTCGGACAACTTCCCCACGTCCGTTCTCGCATGACGGCGGTAGAACCGCGCGGTCGTAGGTGTGCAGATATGTGCTATTCGGCCTCCGTCACCACAGCTCGACAAGATGTTAAAGGACAGAACGATTTATTCCTCAGATATTGTGCTGCATGCGAGTTGCTGGAATTCATAGCTAACACTTCAGGCCTATGCGATCGCAACCATCAGCTGCTGAAACGGCGACACCGGCCACGTGCACGGCGGGGTCCCGTTGCCTGACATTGCTGGTCGCAGTATATGTTTACGAGCACTTTCAGTATTTATAAATTGTTATATGAGAATATATTTGCTAACTTCATGCCCAAAAAGAAACACATATTTTCACCAGCAGACCAGTCGACATGTGCACAGAGCAGGTATGGAAAAATTATACGCGAGCTGTTACGTTAAAGTTCCCCGTTTGCGTAGACACGCATGTTGCAGGTATGTTTCTTCATTCCTGTGTGTGGACAGGCAGGGTGACAGACAAGCTGATCGCATTACAAAGTGAGAAGAATTATTCACCACCATTCTTTTCATACTCAGAGGCAGTAAGTTATGAGAAGCTTCACTTCAGGATAACCGAACTTAAAAAAATATAGCACCCAACATAGTCTAGCTGTTTATCACCTTTCATTGCACAGCACGTAGGAAAATTGACATCTGAGACAAATGTTGTAAAAACTGAACTGTCGCTGCGCAGCAAAGCATCATTTGAAAACTGTTATAGGTGCTGAACATGAATGTGAAGTAGATAAATATCTGCGTCTCTAGCTTACGTGTGATGCATTGCATGGTTGCATATAGGAATATTGCACTGATGTTGCACTGACGTGACGTTGGTGATTTCAAGAAGTGCAGAATGCTGCAGAGACGGCAGAGGCTGGTCTGGTGGTGAGCCGGGTCAGTTATCCATAAGCATAAAGAGTAATAAACATGCTATAGAATTGCTTGTTTTAAAAGGCCAAGGAACACACTGTGTTCACAAGCATTCCAGATTTTTTGGTATCACTAGTGCCTTAGGCAAGGTTTACCAAAGTCAGTTAACATACAATCTATGCCGCAGTTGTTCACGCCAAAACTAAAACTGGACGGGAATGCCCTTCGTTCAACAATGCACAAGACTTTGGTCAAAGGAACTTGTAGAAAATGCTGAAAACAACTCTGAACAAGCCTCTGTGTGTGCTGAAAAAGCCGAAGCATGATTTCTTTAAGTTGTACTGTGCTATTTATTATAATTTACTATTTGCCACTCAGATCTGCATTAAAATCATTACATGCTGTGCTGTATAAAATGTGCGTGCAAGAGTTATTGCAAGAGAAAGGTTATATCAGATGTTATTACCCACATGACAAGAAGAGTTTCCAGTTAACAGCCAATGAACTTTCTCATTTTGCAGTTCAACAGTAAAGCTGCCTATGTGAAGAGTTAGTTCTGCTTTTGGCTGCGGTCTGCTTTCTGTTTTGTCTTTGTGCCTGACTTCGTTTGTGTTGTAGTGCCTGTAGCGAAGCTGTGTAGCAGGCTTTGATGCTTTGCTTTGGCTTGAGGTTTTCATTAAGAAAAACACGAGGCAAGCTAATCTTGTGCCCAGCTGTTTGCATTATTACTTATCTACCTTACCTTGAACACTTTCCGTACAATGCATAAGTTTTATATTTCCACATTTATGAACATATGCATCAACAGCTGAGGTGTCCGCCATTGGGGGCATCTGTCCGCACATTGGCTGGTGGTTCTTCTTTGACTAGGCTCCGGGCACTAAGTACACGACAGCAAAATGGCTGCCTCTGTCTTGATGGGAAGCCACATTGATTTACTTTCCGAAGCTAGTGAACATTCAAGAGATGCCATAAAACAAAGCATTTGTTTTAGTACTTCTTTTTCATCTACATAATGCAGCAACTAGCAATGGGAAATCAAGCACAGGAATTCCTACCATTCAGAGCTGCATGTTATATGTAAATGGCATGTAATGTCCCACACCACCATATGCACGCTGTGAAATGCATTGCGTGATTAATTCTGTGTGTGAGTGAGGTTCTTGTGCACGCACCAAAGCCTCAGTAAATGGGTGCACCTCTCTCAGTGCCGGAATACCTGCTATGTCACTTGCCTATATTCATGCCCTTGACGCACATTAGTAGAGGTTTTCAGCGACAAAGTCTCGGCGCATGCTCGCTGCAATTTCCAGTACTGGCAGAAAGAATACTGTAGGGCTGAAAATGCAACACATTTGTCATGCAGTTGCATTTTTGCATTACAGACGAACTAAAATCCAGTTGCTTGAGATAGTTGTTATGCATGCCAGCTTGTGCAGTAATTATTCCATAAGCCATAGCAAATATTCTACAAAGCAGTTGAGCTGGCAAGAACACTAATCGACAGCAAAACGGAATGTGCACCTTTGCTAAGGTTTTGGGAGGAGCTCAACGCGCCGCATGTGCCAA
>JARKHS020033921.1:0-122812 GCA_030143305.2 Amblyomma americanum
CGTCGTTACTAACAAGTGGGGCGGTAATGCCACACAAATCAAGCGAAATTAACAGCTGTCTTGTCAGAAGAAAACACAGGTCCTCCACCAAAGCCTTAACGACACAATTCAATAATGACACGACAACAGTGGTGGCAGACACCTAATGCAGTATCTCCTCCTTTCCTGAGCCTTCCATCGGACATACGCCTGATCGAACAGTACCGAGCCAGCAGGGACTCACGAGCACTAGTCGCAAAGGCGAAGATATTACCGGGAGCAAAATGGGAGGGAAACAGAGGGTGAAGTTGTCACGCAAACTCAGCACGACAGCGTTACGGATGTGCTTTAGCACCCCGGATAAAAAGCGCGGCGAGCCGTCTTCGTGACGTAACTTTATGCTTTGCGTAATGCAAGCTTGAGCGCATTTTCGACCACCGGCGCATCTCTTGCATCGGATTACCGTCGAAAATTGGCGCGAGCAAGCAGATGCGAGGCTGAAGAGAGAGCCGAGTGAAGAGGGGAGAGGGAAAACGAGGCTGAGCAGCAGTGCGGGCTGTTAGGCCGTTCTGTCGAGATCAGGGCTGCTTGCGCAACGGGCTGCGGGATCAGGTCATAAAACCGCCGCATTGTGATTGAATGCGCGCCCCAACACGTGCCTGTAGCTGCGCTGAAATCAGGCGGGCCTTATGCGCGTGTAATGCGTGTTGAGACCGCGGAGCACGGCGACCCAATTTCGTAGCTTCTTCTTGCGCATGCGTGGGAGCGGCTGGGCGTTGGACTGGCGCGCATTATTGCATTAGGGCGACCTTGAGGGATCGAGGCAAGCAAAGCGGGTGGATGGAGAAGGGGGAGGGGCGGGAGAGGAGGGGCAGGGAGAAGATGTAGAGGAAACCCGCGAATGAAATGTGATGGTGTGGCGGAACACCCGGGCTCCGCAAAGTACTTTTCTACCTGTTTTCATAGAGGTATAATGCGCGTCCAACAAACAGTTTCAGCTGGTCGGCTCAAAGTTGCCTGCTGTTTCCGGTGAGCAAATGATATTAGCCCGGTAAAGGGGCTTCTTAAGATATGTGTACAATGACGCCAGTACTCTCAGTGCCCACGAAAGCCAAAGGAAAGCGTTATGTTTTTAAAGCGAAAGCTTTACTGGCCGCGAACTTGCGATTTCGCCGTGGCGGTACTCCGAGGAGGCACATGACGTCACAAGCGCGTCTTCCCACGGATATTTCTCTCTCTCGCCCCCTAGTCACTACAGCGCATGCGCCACCAGTAGCACCGAGCCACAGGTGTTCCGCCGCTGCGCAGCGCCGCGCCTTTCCTCAAAATCCAACTTTCAATTTTCAGTTTTCTCTTTCTTCTTTCTCTCCCTCCTTCTATCCCTTCTTTTACGGCGCGGTTCGGCTGCCCACCGAGATATGTGAGACGGTCACTGTGCCATTTCCTTTCCTCAAAAACCAAACCAAAGAAGTTAGCCGACAGCGTTCATACAGGTCATTTGCGTTGAGAACTTTGCAAAGGCCGTTCATTTTCACGAAAGGAAACGCGCACAACCGGCTCCGTGGGTCAGTGGAAGCCTTCATCTGGCTTTCATGTACGTGGCGTTGGTGTCCAACTTCAAAAGCCTGCTTTGATTGCGTTCCGCACACTGGATAAGCAGCTCGCCCTCACTGCCACCCTGGGAGGTGGCATGCAGTTAAAGGTTGATCGCGAGAGACTGATCACCAAATGAACTCTGCGGCCTAACTATTGCTGCAGTGCCGCATTTCAGCCACAACGCTGGCAGCGCTAATGCATTCAGGACACATCTCTCTCTCACCGCCACCACATGTATCAAAGCACGAATGAGGCGTCCGCATATCCAGGGAGCCAGTTATGCGCCCTTCCTTTCCTGAAGCCACCGCCGTCTAGAATATTGTCAACGCCAACGCCAATGAACACCGTGAACGCCGACATCTTTCTCTTGTGTATATCATGGATTAGCTAAGCTAATCCACCAATTTTTTTGTATGACAGCTTTTATTGGTGAAAGGTAAACGCAGGTGGCAAAAAAAAATTGTCGGCGAGAGTAATCAATTTGGTATTCAGTCATTATTAATTTCGCGTAAACGTTGTACTCGGTTTTGTGCACCTCGTAGCGACAAACACGAACGCTTTGTCACTTCAGCGCAGGTGTTGAAGGAAATTATTGTTTGTTCTCTTGTTTTGGCGGACAAAAATTCTAGGCCAAGTTATAAATGAATGTTTGCGCAAAAAAATCAGCTCTTGCGAAGTGCACGAGGCTACTACTGGCACCAGGCTTAAGTAACGAAGCTGTTTCAAGCAAAGCCCCGTTGAACAACAATTTACGCGCTGCACAGGTTGTGTTTTTCTACTGCAGCCTGATCACATTAATTGCTACAGGTCTGCGAGCCTAGATACCGAGTTATATACAGCTGGAAGGATTTCTCCTCCAGTTAATATCAGCGGCTTGCGGTCGCCTGACGGCAAAGTAGATAGAGGTCAGAGCGATTTGCAGAGGCTTTGTGAAATGGCAATGGCTTACAATGAAGTGTGCCCAAATCTGCATAGATTCATAATGAAAAGGAAAATGCGAGTAGCTTGCTGCACATGCGATTGAACGAACGCATTTTGTTTGCGCCGCAACAACAATTGTCGTCTCAACAGCGTGTGTCAGCAGGGAGCCAAATCTCGGAAAACGAGCAAAAACTAAAGGGAATGATACGGGTGGTTGAAATTTACAGATCTCTCAGGGAAGTTCATCTTTCGTAATTAATTATTCAAAGATTCGTTCGCGGTAGAAATTTATAATTTTTTTTGCGGCACTCCTAAGTAGTTATATGAAAGAGGTATTTTTACACGTGCCCATGACGACAAAGTACATTATATTTGTGGTATATAGATTGAGCTCTGGGCGATTATTCGGTTTTATCAATAGCACCAAGCGATTCTAAAGAAAGTCTTTAGGAGCAAAATTCTTGAATGAACTTTCTTATCATGATTTTACGCGTGCACAAGTGCCGAGCATAAATATTACACCCGTAAGACCTTCGGCATCTGTTTATACTCGCTAAATCACAAAAAAACTCATTCGCGCTTTTGTAGGTATGTAATTTAAAAATATAAGAAGTGACATCCTTCAGTGCGCGCTTGCTAAGACAAATGCCTGCGCAGAAAACCGCATCTCCACTCTTCCTCTACCCACCGCGGTGGCTCAGTCGTTGGGGCGCTCGGCTACTGATCCGGAGTTCCCGGGTTCGAACCCGACCGCGGCGGCTGAGTTTCGATGGAGGCGAAGCGCTAAGGCACCCGTGTGCTGTGCGATGTCAGTGCACGTTAAAGATCCCCAGGTGGTCGAAATTATTCCGGAGCCCTCTACTACGGCACCTCTTTCTTTCTTCTTTAACTCCCTCCTTTATTCCTTGCCTAACGGCGCGGTTGAGGTGTCCAACTATATATGAGAGAGATATTGCGTCATTTCCTTTCCCCCAAAACCAATTAATGTTACTATTATTATTATTATTACTTTTCCTCTCATTTCAAAAGCATTTGTTGCTATGGTTGCAGCACTGTCGATACTCTGCTGCATTTGCTCAAGCTCTGACCACGTCATAAATAACAAGCTAAGAAGCAGCTTTATTCCTTCGTCCGCGGATGCTGCCTCCGCCATTTCTTCCCTTTGGGTGGGAAAAGCAAGCGTGGCATTTGCTTCAAGAGGTGTTTCATCAGGTTCACAGGATCTGTAAAAAGCTCAGAGACAAAGGCGTGGGTTTCATTCAAAGCCGCGTAAGGGGATCTGCCAGTATTCGAGGGAGTCCTAATTGTTGGAGGGGGCACGACCAGAGTTCTGCTAACCTTCACAACATTTGAAGCTTTGACAAAAGGTGCAAACTCTATCTTTAATCTGGCCATCAGAGAAACGCGAACCGTGAGAACTGCCTGGCACTCTAACGACCGCCTTCTGTCCAGATGATTTTGCCACTCATTCAGCTATGGACGACTGCGGAACCTTCGTCATTCTACCCTATCTCCCTCGATATGATCACGAACAGCTGCACGCGAGCGCCATCAATCGACCCTAATGACGACCTCAGGCGTCGTCTCCGGAGCTTTCATCCAAATCAGTCGGCCTTCGCTTGGGTCGCTGAAGGAGATGGAACCGGAGGGAAGCTTCTCAAAGGACACTACATTTACCTGTCTTCTTTAAAGCCGTTCACACGGATTCTTTTCTCCCTTTGCTTCTCATAGACTAAGGTCAGCTTTTCGACATTTGTACATGGCTGAATTATTTCTTCACCGCATTTGGCTCTCTACATGTATTATTGGGTAAGGGTTCCAACCGTGATGAGAAATAAAAAAGGTGGCTTCTGGCCTAAATCTGCAGTTCAGTTTTTTTTTTGTAATTCTTTCGAATTCGCCCCCACCCATTTGGTTCGCAAAGCACGACCCATTATCTCGTCACCTATCCTGCTCTAAATGACGCCGTTTGGAGTCTGATGAGCGCCATAATGACAAGAAGCTCTCGGCTGAAGAGGCCTCGCCTGGTGGACGTGGAGCCATCATACATCCTTCCTTTACAATGGGAGAAGCTGTGGAAGGACATGAGTTATGACGCAGCTTGACTTTGTATACCACGGCGTACTCGACGTGTGCCGTTTCGCTTAACAATGATGAGGGTGACCTCTGCCGGCTTAACCTGTCTTGGCTCTTTCAACATTCTCTTCAACATTTTCCTTCCTCTCTTAGTGCTTCATTTTGAAAGCATCGTTCCAGGCTGGCGACAGCCCGTGCGAGTGGATAACCGGTAGTATTAGGCCTAACTATAATGCCATGAAGCATCACCGCGCGTACTCAGGGCGCAAAGGCGGCACCGTAGCCTAGACGTGGAACGACGTAGTTAAGGTGAAGTGGCTGGAAGAAAACAGTCGTTGGCATGCGAAGAAAACAAGATAGATGAGAGATGGGAGTCTTTTCTGCACCGTGGCTTCGGATGAAAATGAGCGGGTGTTTACCTTTTGCACTATTCTACATCTTTTCCACAAAGTAAACGATATTTGCGGCGTATTTCAAGAAAAAAAGGAGTGTCTTCATTACTGCAAGGTTTATAACACCAAAAATCCGTGGTTACATAGGTTGTTTCTTCGAGGGCAATTGCCGTGCTACTGGGCAAGCAGTTTTAACATGAAACGGGGTATTATGCTCGCTTGTTTGAGTTGTGCGAAGTTTCGCTTGCGGAGTAACTAAATATGTTCTTGGCCAAACTGCTCGCTCGTACGCCACTAATTGAAAGTAGTGCGTGTGAAGGGAATTACGCTTTATTATGACGGTTTTTATATAGCAAGTCTCTTTATTGTTTTCGTCGTGTAGATACAAACTTTGTTTTTTTAAAAGCGGAGCGATTCTCTCGACTATTTCAATATGGCCGTCACGGTTGCTGTGTTACAATATTACTATTAGGAATGTGACTAGTTCGCGTTGCGTGTTGGGGGCTTAATTAGTTACCATTGAAGTATGGAATGTTCAGTTGCCTTAGGGCTTGTAGCGTGTTCCTTAGGGTCACGCTGAGGTCAGCGGCATAAACTTGTTTTTCTCCATGTGAGCACTGTATGCGGCTTCATCCTCCAGACCTTTGTATAGCCATCGTCATCACTTCGGCTGTTCGCACAGGGCGAGTCTCTAGCGGCCGGTTGGAATCAACGTGGTCGGTGAAGACATGCCTTACACGTCATGGCGGTGCGCCTTGGTTGCTCCGTCGCTTTTTTCCCTGCTTCTCCCTGGAGCTGCGTTCCGGTCACCGCTTGTGTGCTGTAACCGTCATGTCTCAAGAGGAGCGCGCTGACGGCCCGGGTTCCTCTGTAACAGCCTCGGCTTCCCCCGCCACTTGTACCGTGAACAGCTGTCAGCGGGGCCCCCAGATGTTTGCTGGCTTCCGCGGCTCTCTTTACGTGTGCTAGTCGTTGAATAGTGACTGCCATCGACCACGTGACAAGCTAGAGAGAGACCGCAGCCTTGCCTGAAGACTGGACGCCCGAAGTTGCCACCGTCTTTTTGGAATCAATCGTACGGCGCCAAGGGGCCCCGCAGATTCTTCTCAGTGACCAAGGCCGGAAGTTCCAGTACACAGTTATTGGCGAAGTTCTTCAGTTATTCAAGCTTTAAGCTCTACAACTCACAATATGACCTCCAGCTACCATCCCCAGACAAATGGCCTGACTTAGTGGTTTCATCGCACACATTCAGACATGATTGCCACGTATGTAGAACCCGACTATCAAAAATGGGAAGCAGTCCTTCCTTTCGTCACATTCGAAGACTATCCAGCGTTGGAGAGAAAAACGTGCCACTCCCAGCTTTGCTCGTTTAAGGCCGTCCTCCCACTACCCTTTTCAACGCGCCTCTATCTTGTCGATATCTGCGAGCTACCCCCCCCCCCCCCCCGCCCCCCAATCGGTTCCCTACCGATTCCTCTGCTCTGTGACCTGATGCCGCCACCTTGCTCGCCTTAACACTTAAGCCTGCCAGGAAGATCGCAAGAATCGCTACGGCGCGACGCACAGCGTTGTCTCGTTCCTCCCTGGGCCCGACGAGGCATTACTTTGGACCACTTTGCTTACGCCTGGTCTTTGCTACAAGTTTCAGTGTCGTTTCATTGGTCCCTACTTGGTGCTCAACCATACTTCTCCAGTGAACTACCGCATCACTCCTGTTGGTCCTCCTGTGGACCGTCATTACTGCAGGACTGAAATTGTCATTCAGTGCACCACCCACATCGGACTAATCGCAACCAGGCTGACCGCTTCCAACCGCGAGGGTAGTTGTTACTGTTGTTATCCTAACACAATGACACATGCCCACAGAGGTGGACTGTGAGCACTGTATGCGGCTTCGTAGTTTTCATCTGTATATACTCATCGTCATCGCTTGGGCTGTTCGCTGTGGGCGCGCTTCTGGCTACGGGTTCGCATAAACTAGGTGGGGGTGAAATCCTGCCTTAGAGGCGTTAAAATCGATTCTACGGTTCTTTCTGGCTGTGGTAATGTTTGTTCGACACCAAAAGACGCATTGGTTGCTGAAAAAAAAATTAAAACCTTCCCTGCCAGCTGTTTCGAACTACTAACATCAAGAGCGAAATGGACTCTATGATCACTATCTGGCACCGGAGGGTTGCGTTGCCTGGCCTCCTTTATCCGCAGTTTCCGTTTATGCGCCTTGCCACAGACGAAAAGCTGGTAAAGGAAATGCCAGTGCGTCGTTTTTTGGCCTTTTGCGCTTAGAAATGCGCCGTTTTCAGAGAAATTAGTCTTTTCGTGACTCAAACGCGGTAATCAACCCATACGGGCCACCTTCACTTTGTTTTGAGTGTCACTTTAAAGGTTCAATGCCGAACTGCAGCCAACCTGTTGACGACCTCATCATATGCCGCGACTCAGCTCGTCATGGGCTTGTTGCCAAGAGATATGGTCATTTGTGTTTTTTTAACACGTTCGTTTCATTTGCAATTAATTTCGACATCATATTGTGTGGAATAGAAAAAAATCTGTGCTCCTAGGATAATGTCGGCAATGGGCGACGCTCGTGAACGACACTGATGCGTTGAACTTTTTTTAGCCGTGTTGCACTATAGGGAACATGCGTTTGAACTTGAAGCTTCTTTCAATGCGCTGCCCTGGGGATCAGCCAACTTAATATTGCAGTCACGAATTGATAAATTTAAAAGACTGTTATTTTACTGTCAACCATATTATTGAGCGTGAAGAAATTTAAAGGTTGATTCTGAATATTGATTCCAGACCGAGCTTTCCGCGATACCTTCCCTCTAAAGGCCACAAGGCTCACCGCGCTTCAAATCCACTTTCGCTTTTTACTGTAGCCGGAGCCCAGCAAACATCTCCAAGAGTATTTCCAGATGTTCTGCCGCTAAAAGCGGGTCTGCTAGATACACGTTTCGCAAGAAGTGGGGGTGCCGTGACACCTGGCACGGCGAGTTCTTCCAATGTTGCAGCTACGCTAAATCGGGCACTTCCTCTTTTTCATCGAACGGTTGCGCACGTTGCTGAGGCTTGCGAATTCCTGAGCGAAACGTTGAGGAAGCTGCGAGCTTTATTCGTGGTAAAACATTCCGCCTTGTGGTGACGGCAATTTTCGAGAGAGCATCACGCTCCCATTTTTTTTTTTACTTGGACAGGAGCTTTATACCTGGAACTTTGGAGCAGCAGAATTTAAAATGGCAGCGAAAACAGCCCACCGAAATAAGTGCTCTCGAGGAAGCACTACAAATCTTCCAGTCCTCGGGTAGATGCAGTTAAAGACAGCCAAAATCAACAAGCCTACTTTTTGCTTTCCGCTGGGCCACTCTGGTACTCTGTTCGTTGTCGTCGGTGAATGCAAAACCACAAAAAAATTTCAGAATGTGTTTTCCGCAGTGCTTTTGTACATACTCTCATACCCAGTAGTATCCACGTGTTTTTATTTAATTTCCGCCACGCTACTCTCATACATACCTACTTTCTACTCTTCCGTATTTCTTTGTCATTCTCTTTCTCTTTTATAGTTATTTCTTTCTCTTTTATTCCTTTGCTTTCCATTCTTATGTTCCTCACAAAAGTCGCAATAATTTTCCTCTTCTAGACGGGAGATAAAGGACTCGAAAAGAAGCGCGTGTGGAAGATGTCGGCTCTGGGAGTAAGCGCTCAGGATTTCCTGAAATCAACGAAGACAAAGGACTTCCGTCATGGTGCAATAAAAGATAAGACGAGACGGGCTGCACCGGGTATCGTGAGAGTCGCAAAAAAGCCCGAAGGTTTCAAGGCTTCGAGGTGAGCAGGGTTCATCGACAACGCAACCTTCCAAAATGAACCACATGTACTCAAGCCCCATAAACATTTTTTATCTTGACAAAACGAGGCTCGAGATGGAAATGTCGTTTTGGCAGGAAGCAACTGGTTCTTTTAAACTCATTTCCACAGGGGTTTTTCTCGAGAAAGTTGCGCCAGGAAAGTCGGGAAAATGATTAGAGAAGAGCTGAAAAAGAGCAGTGAATCAGAAGAAATTTTCTCCCACTTGCGGTCACAAGAGCGCACAGAAGAAGTGGAAAGGGGAATCAGAAACGTGTAGCTGCGTGGAACAGCCACGCCTAACTCTTACGCGCCGTCTTAATTTTACCCGCTAATGCCTTCTCTTAGCTCGATTCCTCAACCTTCTAGTCGCACTCGTCGCGGTTGCTGCTTACGTCATTCTTGCCTCACAGGCGCTAACTCTGGGGACTTTTCCATTGTTCCAACCTCCGCTCGAACATATTTAGTATCCCAAAAGAATATGGCCGGGTGTGCATCGCTAAATTAGCAGTTGTCAATCAGCACAGCGTTCCTCCTTCTTCTCTTCTTTGGCAGTGTACCATTGCACTGGAAAACTGTGTTCTTAAACTGTACAACGTAGCCAGATGAGACAAGAGATTGGCAGACTCTTTTAAATAATTTACGCTACCCTGGTTTGACGCCGAAGCAGGCAAGGGCTCGACTCCACCGGCTGCGGCAGTTTTACGTGGCAACACACAAAAGGGAGAAGGTGGCTAAAGTTGCCGAATGCCTCGCTAGAGCCCAAGAAGACGGGAGACTTTTTCGGTTCGTGAAGCATCGAAAGCAGCGAGCGGCGGTGAGAGCGCTGCCCAACATAAGAAACAGGAGCGCCTGGACACGTCGAGCAGAGGGAGCGTCGAGGGACGTTGAGCGCGTGGCCTAGCGGGTGCACAGAAGCGGCGGATCGAGGCGCTGTGCTCGTCAGGCTGTGAAAGCAGCCAGGAAGACGGACCGTGCGGCAGGTCGAAGAACGGAAGCAGACGAAGAGAGCGGCACTACTAATAGCCTACGGACCACGCAGAGACCCGGTCTAAGGGTGCGGCTACCCCCATTTATAAGCCATCCTTGAATGTGTTGCGATAGTTCTGCATCACGTGTCGTGCTTACATTCGAGGACAGTATAAATGAAATTTTGGCTCAACTTTATGGGAGCGATATATTTGGAAGCTTGAATTAATATTGAGGACATGATAGAAAGCCCCTGCGGAACACGACTTTACGCTGCTCACGATTGAAAGTGTGACAAGGATGGAACAAGTCCTTGAAATGTAAAACCTAGAATGGTAGCGTTTTTGTTGAGAACACCGTTCACGCGTAGTATCACAGAACATTTACCTAACTGTCCATACATAGCATACATAGCATTGTTCACTAAGGAGGAGAGGAGGAGAAAACTTTATTGTACTCTGGTGTTTTGGGGCATCTCAGAGATGTTCTCTCCTTGGTTGTATCCCCAGGAGTCTTCACTGTCGAGCTCGTCCAATTTTGACCAATGGTCACCGAACAATCTGCGGACTACAATTTGTAGCTCTCTATCACACTTTCATGGAAAAAAATCATGTTTATCACAAGCTTGAAAGCTGCATCATATCAACAACACATTTTTACCGGGTCTGAATAAGGAACATGTTAATTTCGATTAAACAGCATCCGCATTAGAAAACCGCACAAGACTGTACTGATGACAAATGTTCGAGTACGCGTGCTTGGAAGTTTGTTTTTGCAAAAATTTTGTTACGAAGACGACGATATTGGCAGTGGCGCGGTACGGAGCGCTTGCGCTATGCCAGCGGCCATTAAATCATCTATTCCATCGTTCATCGCGTCTCATTCTTCGGCTGGCCGCAACGTAACAATATGTACGAAGCTTACAAATGCTTATGAATACACAAAACGGCGCAGGGAAATTCCTTATGTGAAGCACTCTAGTGGGACCCTTCAGAATGAAACGCAAAGAAAAACAATATCAAGCAGCTGTATGTGTCAAGTCTGTCACTATTAGGCCAAAGTGGGATAAGATAAAATATTAAAGAAGTAAATACACTACCACTACTGCTGATCCCCTACCTGGTGAACTATTCGAAGGGCAGCAGTTTATATTAAAGTCGGCAATTCGCCTTGAAGGATTTAGACTTGTTTTGGTGCGGATCGGTTCCTATCAAGCATTTGCAAAATGCTAATCCAACAAAAACTTTCCTTCAACTCACTCGGTTCCCTCGTTTTGTCAACCCTGCAACAGCGCGCATTTGATGGCAGGATAAAGCTGATGGAGACATTAACGAGCCGCGGCAAAGCATGTCCACTGTTTCTGGCACAGTTCCTACTTTTTGAAACCAGTCTTTGACTTTGCACAAATAGGACCAACGAAGGGGCATTCATGGACGCCACACAGATGTTCCCGTGAGAAGGGGCACGCAGGAAGTGTACCTCTAGACTATCCGCCATAAAGGTAGACCGTAGAAATTTAACAGCCGAAAGTACCAAGCTAATGCGTGGTGTTTTCGTCTCCAATAGCTCGAACAAAGGTAAAATCCCCTTCGTTCGGTAAATAAACAGGTAGGCTTGGTATCCTCCTCCGCTCGTAGCAGGGAAGTGAAAAAGGAAACCTGTTTTTGGCACGAGGAATGCACCTGGTACCCCGCATTGTTGCGGAATCTTTAAAAAGTACTTTTTTCATTTTTTTTCAGGCTCCTCCTTTTCATTTCAGAGAGATTTAACATGAGAGACAGACGGAGGTAAATGGTCATGAAGTACAAGAGTAGTCATCGTCTTTTGTGAAATTCATCCTTCCCGTTTTTTGTGCCGTGTAAAATGAACATAAGTGTTGTCGTCGAAAAGCAAGATTCGTGGTACAATCGCATCATGACCACCGATACCCCCGATTTGAGATTTTGGTCTTTGGCTGCTGTCCTGAGAAAACATGGGTTCGAACCTATTTCGATGAACGCGAATAGCTACAGACCCATGTCCGGTACGGTTCATATAGATATTGCGAAGAATGATCTGTACGATGTCGGTGAACGTTAAAGAGCCCCAGGTGGTCAAACTTATCTGGAGCCCTCCATAACGGCGTACCTCACTGCCTGAGTCGCTCTGGGACGTTCAAACTCTGTGAGCCATAAACTATGCGGTATTTCCCAGCTCATATAGAGTGCGTTATATCAAAGGCGTGTAACAAGGGTACGTTAGTAGCCTGGATTTCACACCTGACTGAAGTACGCACATCGCTGTCAATTCCCAGCAAAATATCACTTTCTTAGCGCTAATCCACATACACTTCTAAAGTCTTGGTGTTGCTATGTATGTCATTTTGCGGATGTACGTGCAACAGTTCTCCTTGTATTTTCTCCCTGCTCTCTCCTACTCTACTCTGTACCATCAGAAACATGCGACAACATGTTAGGACGTTTATTTAGGTGAGTACATGCAGACCAGAATGCGTATTTAAATGATAATTACAAGTAATATTGTGGTAAAGCGCGAGAAACTTGGTAGCTGTTTGGCAGTATGCTGCAGAAATCTACCAAGTTTTAAGGCTGCTTAGAGAGCGGGCTATTGCTACAAAATTCTTGAAAAGCTGAGTAGGTGCAAAATACAGTGTAGGTTCCAGAAGTAATGGGCTTTTTTATATTCCGCACAATACAAATAAACATCACAATATACGCGGGGTGTGACGAAGATATCTTCAGTTTTTCCATATATAGGCATCAAAGCTAGCACTGTGGCATTCTGCACAAATCAAAGCACAAACCCAAATGCTTGCTCGATGCTGATTCTAAGCATCCTTCGAATTGCTGGACGCTCTTTTTCTACTCTTTCCAAGATAGCTGTTTCCAAGTGTTCACGCGTATGTATTCCTGTTGCGAAAAGAGCACTGAGGGTATTGAGGCCCGCATAGGAAAGGGCTTTAAATTTACTCCAGCCACCTACCGTTCTTCAACCTACGCAAAAATTTACCTATATGGGAAATTTTTCGATTTCGCCATGATGAAATTGCATCTAAGGTTCGAATAGGACCCGTGACCTTTATCTCATGAACCGAATGCTACCGAAAATTATCCACAATGGCAAAAACTCTTGGCAATTACAAGTTGGCCCTCATTTACCCATTGCGACGTACGTGGGCATACTGAACGTCTTGGCGGCAAACGTATAAAATAATTGAAGCCAACGTGGCTAGAGCCCTCGGCAGTTTTTTTTTTTCGCTGCATGTGGCGCGGTACAAGAAAATAAGAGGCATGCCTTCCTGATCAGGATCTCCCATTAGGGCGGAGTTCCACTTGTTTTCTTCTTGTCTCGCTTTCGCCAACTTAGGAAAAGAGCGGCGTACTCTTCTTTGCTAAGCGCCAATTGCCACCAGAGACACCCTGTCTCTCCCACTGAGGGGAACTGCCAATTTTTCTTCAATTACAAATTTGCGCATGGCTGACAGGCGCCCCCGCTTTCCAGCAGTCTATTCAAGCTCTACGTCGCCAGCACTCGGCTCATCTTGATTGTGACCTTAAGTCTCTATTCAGGGCCTACGCAATGTAGCCCGCGTAGAGGGATGCCCTTAAGCGTCACCGTAAAGGAGATCCGTTTGAAGGTTATCGTTCGTTCATTCGACCCTTACAAGAGCGGGGCGTTTTTGCCAGTGAATAAACAAAGAACAAAAGAGGAAGGTATCACAACTCGACTTCTCATTCATTTGCGGAATTTAAACTTTTCTGCCTCCCTGTCAGGAAAGCACTCTCAGCGCTGAGTGCTAAGCGCATGGCGTTACTCTCACTTGGTAAGTGTGTCTGCGTTAGCCCAGGCTAATACGTTCAATTTCTTCACTGCGCATACCTTGTTCGCCGCTCACTTGATTGCTTGAGAAGAAAACTTCCGGACTGGCCAAATGGACCTCCAATCTGCGCCTAGAAAAACAAAAATGTCCATTTGGGCTGTCAGAACCATGCCTTTGCAGTCCTGCGGTAGGATGCTGCTACATTCACTGCGTAGGAAAATGCAAAGTGTCATCATGTGGTAGAGAAATCTGTGCAAGTGCATCATCGTCATCATTATCGGCCGTACTAAGTCCACCGAAAGGCGAGGCCCTCTTTGAAAGCATTCGGTCGGTCCAGGGTTGTGCCACCCGATATCAGGTTAGTTTTGCGAACAACCTGTGCTCCTGTGCTGATTTATCTCCCTTATAATGCCAGCTATGGTTGCCATCTCAGCCCACTCTGCCCTTCTAGAAAAAAAAAAACAATCAGTGAGCCACACGTGCTGCATTGCAGGTCCACATTTCTGTCTCCCTTTATAGAACGAAATTTTAGTTTATGTTAAAACGTCCACACGCCGCTTTCTTTGCTTCTTTGAACGGTGTGCCTTTAATTTTCTCGCCTCGCTACGCTTTTTAAATCTCATTTCTAGCTCTTTTGTGAGTGTCCGGACTTTCGGGCTCAGTGGACGAATACTCTTAAGGTACAAAGCCATAATAATACGGAGCACGTTTCGTCTGTCGCACTTCTCTGACGCCTTGTCAAGCACTTATTACATAAGCCGGCAATTTCCCCTGGTGCGCTAGTGCTGTGACGTTATAAACCTTCCTATCTTCTCGTCGTTACGTGTGGTGACAAACCGCCGAAGCGTGCTTTTTATTATTCGGAGCAGGCTGTACTCCGCAAGTTGGCAGCTGAATAAAGCTGGCGTGGAAGCAAAGAAAACAGTAGCGCTTTGGTCGCAACCATGTATTTATTCAGTAAGAGTGAATAACAAGCTGGGTGTTTCACCTAAGATGGTCTAAGTTAACACGTCTTAGCTGTGTTATAATGCGCTACACCGCTGAAAATGCTATGCCGAAAAAGGCGCTTTTCCAACACATACCGCCTATTTTCAAAAATCGCGGAGCGTCTTAGGTGAAAAACACGTTGTATACAGAGAGTGAACTTCGAACGGGGCTAGCATCGCACAGAAAGAAAGAGAAGCAAGAAGAATAGCGACCAACATTGAAAAATCGCACATCATCAGACCGCTTTGGAGAACGTGGTCTCCATTCCAGACGGGGACACTAAAGGTACTCCAAAGCACTTCTCATTGAAATTTCGCTCGTGCCACCATTGCAGTGATAGCGTTTTCTTTGTCTCATTGCAGTATTTTATACGTTGCACTCACAACAATATGACCAAATCCAGAATGTCGTGCTTCGAGTCTGTGGCACTGTCCGCCGTACTCGGCGCCAGACTACCTGCACCGTATAACAGAACGTAACGTGCAGACAACCGTGATACCTCTGCAGAGTATAGGTACCAGACCAACTGGTTTAGGTAAGGTAGCAAGACCTTTAGGGAACAGCATATAAGCAATCCAGCTTCACCGGCAAGTTAACCCTGAAAGTGATACATATTTTCGGAATACAGTCTACGGGGTGTATATGTCGTTGACATGTTCGAATTTCCGATGCATGGACTATCAAGAAGTGAGGACTATATGGGTCGTAATTCCCATACTACAGCCCCTTCCTGGTGTACAAGTTATTCTTCAATTTTCTTTTTACACTTTCATTGCCTGGCACGAAGTTTGCCCGAGTAAGAGGTGCATTAGCTCATTCTAGCTGCGTTCAAACCGATGTATACGCCGCTCGCCATTTTCCCGAGCGTTTTTAAAGCGACGTTGAACGTTTCTCTTTTACGTAATATTTAACCTTTCACAGCTATACTTGTGACTAGCAGAGAATACACAATTATTTTTGTCCGATTTTATGCTTGTCAGTATTTTTTTATTTTTTTTTATATTTGCTATTTGCTTTATTCTTATAACCTGACGTTGACCAGGGTACAAGAACATACCCAAATTTTCGAATGAATAGCTATTTGCTGCTCTTGCATAAATGTCGCGAAGAAAAAATGATGGTCAATTGTGTAGTTAGGCCATATGCGAATTATGTGCGCTACCAAATCGGTTTTCACTTCGGTCCCGGTGTTCAGATGTAGTGTTCACTGATGTCAGTTCTTCGTATAGAAATAATGGGTTAATGTCCGTATTGGCCATTCGTTCCTTTACATTCATAGATCCCTAGGAGTCTTCCTCGAACTCCATCGGCGGGAATTGTATTGTGTGGCTTGGGTTGTTACCCAGATTGCTATTCCCGAGCAGCCTCTCGAGATTGAGTTGTCAGCTGACACGGTTGGGTAGGTTGCTAGAATGTATTTATCTATATGCCTCGGCGGGTTGCCCTTCACCCAGTAGGCAGATGAGCAGCCTGCCACAACGGAGACTTCAGACAAACAAACAACGACTAAATGCGGGGAGTGCCTACTATAAGTGCTAGCGCACTAAAAAGCACTGAGCAAGCAGTACGACGTGAATATCAGGGATGAGACCCGCCGCATTGGCTTATTGGTTATGAGTTTCAGCTGAAGGGCAAGAGTACGCGGTGTCGGATCCTGGTTGCGGCAGCCGAATTTGGGTGGTAGCGAAATAGAACATACGCTGATGTACACTGTTATGGGAGTGCAAGTAAAAGAACTCCGGGTGATCGAAATTTTTCCGCGGTCCTCCACAACGGCGTCTTTCGTAACCCCTTGGTGCGTACCATACTGTACCTGATCTCGTTTTCCTGCTTTGTTTACAATATAAAAGATGACTTATCAAAAGGGCTGCATTTTTTTATGTTTACAATTGGCTTGAGCATGCTAATAATTTTCGCAAGGTCAAAAATACCAATAACAAAGCCAGCTTTGGGGACCCAAAGCAAGGCAGAATGTTGAGGAATAAATGGAGCACTATACGGCAAGAGGTAGAGGCCCGTCTCGCTCGGAGGAGCAATGTATGTCTTCCGATATGATTTGCGCAGCTTTAAATTTTCCAATCCGCATTCTTTATATTAGCTACCTTCGTGATATAGGTAATATAACTGAAAGGAGGTGTTGGAACGTTTCATGCTTTTTCCTTTAATTTCATGACAGCGCTTCTCTCAAAAAGGCGAAGGCAGCTGTTTTTTTTTTTTCAATGATCAGAGAGGTGGCTTAGGTATAATCAGTTCAGTGGGCATACCTTTGTTTACGTAGTCAATCGATCAAGCATCAACTTTTTCCTGTCCACGTAATACTAGAACCAACCAACATTAGCCTTACCAAGCTTCCTGTAGCAGTAAAATACAGGAAAGCCTCGCTAACCTGAGGCCACGGTTTGCCTGAGGACATAAAGTCGCGAAGAGTCAGAGACTACAGGGCGGCTGCACAATGACAATATTGAACTGTAAGCTTTGAAGCAATCTGTTCTGTTTGGGTGTGATTACATTGCAACAAAAAAGAGACGTCTACCAACAGTTCGGGTCTAAAGCAGACGTTGCCGCTTCCGTACGGAAGCTTTGGTCACTGATCAAGAAGCCGAAACGTCTTCTTCTGACCTAAGCCAATGACCGGCGTATTTTTCTTGTTGTGGTTACTAACTTCACTCTGGCGGTAAACGTATTGACTAATGCGCCCCTCTATCAACTTTAATAATTCGGTGCTTTTTTAAATTCTGCGAAAAGGAGGACACGTGTTCCCGCGTTCATTCATTAAAACATTTCAAAAAAAAAAAACATCCGATCTGTCTTCAAATCTGCAGATGAGTTTGATTGCTTGCTAAGCAGTTCCTTTTTTATTTCTGGGAGTTATTGGGTGGCATGTATTCTCTGTGGTTACTGATGATAAAACAATGATCAGTTTGTCAGCGCCCTGTTGATGTCTTCTCACTGCGCCATTTCGGATTCTCTTTTTAACCGCTTTAATGAAGCGCCCACTAATCGTACCAAGTCAGTGCTGTCCTACGGTTAACACTGATAGCGCTGTGTTCGCTATATACCTAGGAACAAAACAGCAAAACGGGTGGTAATGATAAATGGAAGAAATGTATGGCGGTATACTCCTGAAACTACACAACACAGCAGCAACAAGCTGTCGACTTCTCGAGCGTTCATTTGACGAGTTATTTACTTTAGCTTTCTGCATCACGGAAGTGAAAGTCGCGATGCCATCGTCTTGCTTCTTGAGAGTGGTTTTTGTTCGAACATCTTAAAAGCTGTTTCATGCGGAGTGCCAAGCGGCTCCCAAGAAGGACAGCTGCGGATTTACCATGCTAACTAGTTTTTTTTAACGCACTACAGTCACAAGGAGCAGCCTGCTATTCCAGTTCAGCAGAAAAGGCTGTTCCGTACACAGCAACATCTGATAACAAATGCTCAATAATATTTCTGTATGCAGTATAGTGATGATGGGCATGCGGTAGCGCTGTATGCATGGACAAGAGAGCACGCGCAAACCGTAGTTCACTCATCGGCGCCCCGAGCTCTAACTCGATGCCAAGACCGACAAGCACTCATCGCTCGGCGGACAGCTGCTTCGGTGCTATTGTCGATGATGAGTCCGCATTTTTTTTGTGACGTCAATGATGAAGCTTCGATCTTTGGCTTGCCAGTACTGTGAAAATTGCGATGTGCTGTTTCTGGACTGCGTCATGGCGGAGGTCTGCAATGATACATTACCTTAATTCGTGCGAAAAAGTGACGTACTTCAGCCCTGCGAAAAATGACGTACGAACAGCACCAGTATGAAAGAGAACGCATCATGCTCCTGTCTTTCGTCTCCGCGTCTTTTTTGAGCGTGTACATGTAGGGCCATGTCTTTTTCAAAAATATTTGCATTTACCTTGTAGTAACTGAAAGCACACTTTTTTCATTGGTTTTAACAGCTTCCCTCTGAAAAGACAGAGGCTTAAACCTTTAGTGCAGAATTAATAAAATGGGGCTTTCTTGTGTAGACGCTCACTCTGCCCTAGGAGCCAACTGTATACGGCTGGCGGGAGACCGTAAACCGCGTTCAACAGCGTTCAGCGTTTAAACTGCAGAATGTAGCTCCCCGATTTGAAGCATGCTCACTAAAATAGACACCCGTGCAATGAGCTGGCCGTTTTGTAAAAGTTGGTTCAAACGGCTAAGTGCAGCTCTCCAATTCCAAGCACGTTCACTAACATACTTACCAGTGTTATAGGCAGGACCCTTTGTAAAGATTTGTTCGAATAGCTAAGTGCGGCTCTCCAACTTGAAACATGCTCACTAACATAACCACCACTGTAATGAACAGCAGGAAGTTCGAACGACGCCGACGCCCCCCCCCCCCCCCCTCCCCCCCCAGAAAGCAGCTCTAGAAGTCTCTGCAACCCTGTTCAAAGTTCATGATGGCGGCTTTGATAAAATTGGTTGGAGTTCTAAACCTTCTACGCGATAGATTTTCTGAATTCCAAAGCATCTGAATCAAATCACGATTGTAAGGCAATGTACTTTACATGTGCTAATAGTGTTAGCTTTCAACAGGGCGGTGGCGCACAACTTAGACTCCAGAAATTTTTTCACGACTCATTATATCGCTTCTTTCCTGTTGTTGGCACTCCAAATTTAAATTATGCGCTGAAAAATGATTTTGACTGCATGCAATGAGCTGGCACCTCGCAGGCCCTGTCCTTCCCGCTCAGCCCCCCCCCCCCCCCCCACCTCCTCCCATCTTTGTTGGTGGTAGCGACTAAATGCATACGGGAAAAGGAAAAATAGGGAAATAATGACTTGATATGAAAGTTTGTTTTGTATAGTGCCCCACGGAGGCTGATGCAGCGCCTTATTACCCAAGTGTGTGGTTCAGCTCGCTCTTAGGTGCCCCCTTCACACCAACTATATCAAAGGGGATTCTCATCTTGCTGTAATAGAGAGAAGATGGACGTACTCCTGGCATTGACTTGCTGGCGCCGCAGCCTAAGCACGTGGTGCGATCGACGTATGTGCATCCACAAAAAGACGCCAAAGTCTGACACACGTAGGCCCGCCTGTTTCGGTGTCTTTCTGGCTGCACCCGCTAGAGGCCTGCAGAAACCGATCCGGACGGACGCTGCGTCTATCTGCGGCTAGTCGGCCGCTCGCTCCTCCGTCCCAGGCGTCTTCCGCGTGGTGTCTTGGATACCGCCACGCGTTCTCGCGTTTTCTCCACCGTCTGGAGGGAAAGGGAGCCAGTGTAACGCAACACGGCGCAGGCCCTATCACGGCGGCGGCTCTCCCGGACAGACCATCTGTCGGCGTCTGGACAGCGTCTAATGCGTTAGCAGAATGCAGCTCACAAGAGCCCAACAAGCGTGACGGCGTGCAGATCTCGATGCCTCTCTTTCTCCCTTGGTGCTGTCAACTCGATGCATGACTCATTGCCGGCTCCGTGTGGACCCCTGCCTTCAGGGACGGTAACCATCCGTTGCCTGGCAGCTAGCTCGGGCGACAGCTGGAAGAGTTTGCTCTGCCTTACTTTGTTTCCCCACTACAGGTGTAGCCCAAGCTCCGAAAGGGCTCACTGGGGGTAAAACACTCACGAAATTCCTTTAACGCAATACTGCTGGGCTATAGTACTACCCGTACTCAGTTCAGGATTAGCGGATCACTTGGCTTTATCCGAGGCAGTACTAAGCACATGCCTGTATAAGTTCCACAAGGGACAAGACAAGATAAAGCTTCCGAAAAAAGACACGCCTGGTCGCACAGCGTAGCCGCCTTAAAGATTTTTAAAGTGAAAAAAAAATAACTGTGCCGAAGTCACCTTAACAGTGGATTGCGACGGCATTAGAAGTAACGTTACTGCTACATGTCTGTGTCTGTGCGAGTTCTTGCTTAGCATACACAACGTTGTCATTGTCATCGTATTTTTATTTCAGAAGGTACAATGATGCACTGAGCAAGTCTACGCATAACCTGTTTCAACCTGCTAGTCTCGTCCATACCCTGTTGAGCGATCCCCACTTATTCTTAAGTCATACTAAATCTCATGGTGTGTTAAATTGTTAAATTTCGTGGTGTGAATTGTACTCCTGTTGCATTAAAAAGAGCGTTCAAAATACACGGTTCTGCACAGCAGGTCGGGGATGCATTGTTTCTAGAAAAGTAATTCAACACTTTCAAATTCAGACGAACACAGGACCGGCCAGGACAGACTCTAACTCGAACCAATTTTACTAAAACAGTTAAAACATAAACTTTGTAAGAGTCAGCGCCCGTAGTGTATTGTTTACCTGTTTGTTCGTCTGAAATAAGTCGTTCCGATATACTTTTCTAGAAACAAAAAAGACAACGACATGAATAGACTCGCACCACTGCGATGACTTCAAACACACTCATGTCAGCGGTGTTTTTTAGGTCTCTCTCGCGAACTGAAAGAGCGACAAAGGGAGGCACACAAAAACACGAGAATGTGAGACTGAGTGCCTAGACTCTCCGTGCGAGCCCCCGTTTTCCAGAACTTCCACAGCTTGTAAATTAGCATGTATTACTTTGCACAAAAATCAGTTCAATTGGGCTAAGGCGTAATGATTTTTTTCCTCTTACTCTTACAAAGATTGCTGCTGTGATATCCACATGATGTGCCACATAAACGGAGATCCAGTGCAGTCCACATGTGCATTTATCGTAGAGTGGGTCAAAAAGCTCATGCAAATATCGAAATCATAGTCTTGTCTTTATTTACAGGTATCAAAAAACCAATAATAGACAGCTATATAGTATCGTCCTGGCAATCAGCGCCTTGTCTTTTTTCATAGGCATCAACAAACAACACAAAGGACGATAATTCTTTGTTCTTACCTGCTTTAGTTTTGCGGTAGATTACTTTAAGTAGGGGTCATTAGAACAATGACTGAGGACATTCATCAAGCAACTAATTTCTACCTCTCATTTTGTTGAAAATTGTAGCTGAGCAGAGCATAAGTAGGGGTCATTAGAACAATGACTGAGGACATTCATCAAGCAACTAATTTCTACCTCTCATTTTGTTTAAAATTGTAGCTGAGCAGAGCATGGGAAATAACAATAAACTGGTTATCACTAACCAAACAAATCCTTTCTCCCAGTTAGATCGTCCTTAAAAAGAACAAATAATTTTGCGCGAATTTGTCGCTCATGACACTTGTTTTCTGGCTGTAGCCTACACTTGAAGTGTTTTTGCTGCTGGCACTGCATTAAAGAAATGTTGCCTAATTGCATAAACCCGACATTTTTATATTAGTTATGACAACGTGAGAATTACGTTAGATATCATGCGTTGGGAATTAAGTTAGATTTCATCCATAAGCTTTCAACGTTGATAAATGACAGCTCATTCCGAGCTTGACAACCTTTTCAATATGTCAGGAGATTGGGCGTGCTCCTGCTGAGAGATACGAGACTAAGTTGGTTCTATCACACATCAGAGAAAGTGGAAAGAAAACCTACAATGGCGAAAGTTCTCTGAGAACTAAAAAAAAAAAACAAGCCACAGGCTGCTGCACAGTGACTGCTCGAAACGTTCCATTTCTGACACTTAACCAGTCATGGATGTTCTTATTCAATTATTGAGGCTTTGTAGCTCTTTTAAACGGACACTGAAGGGAAGTAGTCAGTCAAGATAGGATGTTTAGTTAGCCTAAGGTGCTCGCAAGTATATCGTATTAACCGGAAACAGAGCTTTAATAATCCAGAAAATTGCGTAAAATAATGTACTCGTAGATTCGTCCCTAGTAGATTGGTCCAACTGCAAATGCTGACATGAATTCTTCGCACGACCACGATTCGCTCGTCGATTTCTCGTGCAGCGCTATTTAGCCATCAGCGGGTAAGTACCGCCCTCCAAAAGTCTGGTCGAGTTCTGGCTATTAATGGCGCTGTCAGAGTAAAAATTTCTGGTGAAGTAATTGCGCTCATAATTACAAAATGATGGCTTGGGGATTTTCACTTGATGTGCAGGAGACATATTGCAAAATTTCTCATGGAGATGTTATGTCATCTGTCAGTGACTTCATTTAAAATCATGGTGCTTTGTCCTTCAAGATGGTACGAAAGCTATACGGGCAGCTTTCCTGATATTCAATTGTTTTATTTTAACTAAACATTTCCTGGACGGGGTGGGGGTGTTCTCTATGTATTTCTATTTTATTTTAAAAACGAAGAAATGGGTTGCAATCACATATAACTGTAGGCTATTCCTGATGCTTGCTCAAAGATTTTTATTTCGTCTTAAAGAGCACAAATAGCTCTTATTTTGTCAAGCGTGGCATGCAAAAACATGATGCTTCAAAATGTTTCTACAACCTTTGTCCGTAAAGTTCCGAGACTGAGTATAGTAAAAAATGCGTTTAACATTTCAAATATTTGTGCAGCGCCCTTCGAGATAGTCTCCTTTGCAGTCTATACACAGCTTCCAACGCTTCTTGAGGTATTGGAAACAGTTGGAAAACGCTTCTTTTGGGAGGGCTGTCAGCTCCTTTGTCGTGGCGTCTTGAATGGTCTCCATGCTCGCCATCCAGCGACCTTCTAGGTCTCTCTTCACACGAGGAGGCAGGAAAAAAATCGCATGGGGAGAGGTCAGGCGAGTATGGCGGATAGAGAAGTACAGTAACGCTGTGCTTGACGAGAAATTTTATCACTCGTTGTCGTGGAGAAGGCTCCATTGTACAGATGCCCATAAGTCACGGCGATGGCGTCGCAGTGCATCACGCATGTGTTGGAGCACGAGGATATAAAACTCCTGATTCACTGTCTGCCCTTATGGGATGAATTCGTGGTGTGTGACATCTCTGGCATCAATAAAAACTATCAGCATGGTCTTTGTTTTGGTCTTCTGTCGCCGCACCTTTCTCGACGCCGGATAGCTTGTGGACCGCCATTCGGCACTCTTCCTCTTTCTTTAGGGATCGTATTGAAAACACCATGTTTGTCTTCAGCAATGATGCTGTCGACGAATGCAGCATCCTTCTCTGCCTCGGAGAGCAAATCAGCGCTCACTGATTCCCGCGTGTCCTTGTCGTCTTGTGTGAGAAAGTGCGGCAAAAGTCAGGCATTCAGCTTTCGTTTCCCTAAGTTTTCCGGCAAAATTCGGTGAACATGTTGTCTTACTAATGACGAGAGCATCTGATAGCATGCGGACTGTAATGGTGAGGTCTTGCGGTACCATTTCCATGTTCCGAGTCACGTTGTTTTCATTCCGTGAGGTTGAAAGGCGCCCTGCCTTGCGTCATCTTCAGCCGACGTTCTCCCCGAAACTAACCTCTTGTGCCACTCAAAAACTCGCGCCCGCGATAATGTCTTGTTACCGTAAGTGTCACAAAGGAGCTCATACGTCTGTGTGGCTGTCTTGCCAAGCTTCATGCAGAATTTTATGTTTACAGGCTGTTCGAGATGGACGTCCATATCTCCACATTTACTCACAGTAGAATGCGCAGAGGACTCAACACATGGATGGATGGATGGATGGATGGATGGATGGATGGATGGATGGATGGATGGATGGATGGATGGATGGATGGATGGATGGATGGATGGATGGATGGATGGATACGGCTGAACCCTTTACATCGGGCGGTGGCTCAAGCCACCTAGCCATGTCTTGTGAAATTTTACTCCTGTCTTGCTTTTAGCCACCAATCAGATAACCTTCGCTTGGTTACTTCTAATCTCTTAAAATCCACTTTCCCTTCACTATCCCTAAACCCCAATGCCTTGGGTAAGTCAGCCCCGCTGCCTTCCACTGTAGTGTGAAGCCCTTTACAGAAAAGTATCAAGTGTTCAGCCGTTTCCTCCTCCTCTCCGCACGCAATGCACAAAGTGTCTATCTCCTGGTACCTGACTCTATACTTCTTAGTCCGCAAAACTCCAGTCCTGGCCTCAAACAACAAAGAACTTCCCCTACAATTATCATAGATATTTTCTTTGACAATTTCCTGTTTAAAGGTCCGGTATGTTTCTAGTGCCGATTTCGTCAGCATCCCTGTTTTCCACAAAGCTCTCTCTGTTCCTTTAACCTTTTTTATATATAGTGCCGTCTAGCGGCTGCCATAGCAATTAACACAAATAGCTCAGGTTAGCCCGAAAAGATGGCGCTACACACACGCACCAAGATTTGTTGTGGAGAATTATTTCTGGAGAAGAAAATAAATTAGTCTCGAATCTTTACGGACAAATGTTGTAAACCGTACGACGGAATAAGCTATACGCGAAGTCGAGGTATGAAAAGTTGAATATTTCAGCGAGACTAAAGTAAACCAAGACTAATAGTAAACAAAAATGATGAAAATGGACATAGGCACGCGAATTGTACTAGAAAGGAAAGTTGCGAAATTGTAATAATGGGAAAGCAGCGCATTGATCCTCGAGCAAATGTCTACGGGCAGCAGACGTGAAATATACGATATGGCACAACAGAAATATAAAACTGCAGAGCTTTTTTAAGCGAGTTATTTCGCGATTTCTTCAGTGGTACGAATATGTTCCCCATACAGCCAAGGCCAAACCATAGAGGACACTCGCGAAGGAAACGACTAAAAATGATTGAAGCTGGTTATAAAAAAAAAACACGAAAAATCAGGGCAGACAGAGAAAACTGCGTATATACTGATAATCTTGCTCGTACATTCGTTAAATATATGATCGCATTCATAGCAGCAAAGAGAGAGACTACTGAGATATGACCGATGGAGATCTCCGTTGGGTAATTATCCCGCGTCTCGATTAGACAGGGAACAAATACAGAAATAGAGAAAATATTTAGTTGCGATCAATGTCGGCCACGTGCGGTAATGATTTGTTTGATTGAGCTAGCCACGTTACTCTGCTTCTAATAATATGAAAGCCGCCGTAAATTTGTTACTGGTATGTGGAAAAAGTTTCGGACCTCAGGCACTGTATCGCCAATGTTTGGTGCAAGGACCAATGCTACGATCTCCAAGCAACAGTTGCGACAAGTTAGGATATCTGGAAATTCTTCCGTGCTGTTTTTCTCAGGTGGGTTGCTGACCGCAAACTGGCCGCAAGTAAATTTTTTTCTTTGCTTTGCCACGTGTCGACCTTGTTAAGTTAGTTGGTCTTTTTTATTCTCTAGCGATTTTTCTTCTTTCAACTCTTGCAGCTCACATCAGAAGGCCCAGGAAACTTGACGCTACCGATCAAAATTTACTAAACACTTACCTATGCAGTGATAAAAAGTTTCATTTAAACTCTTTGCCTCAGGAACAGACTGGTATACTGAAAGATGAAAAAAAATGTTCCGAGTAATGGTTTGAGAAGCGCGTCTCTATACTGTGTGTCCGAGCTAAAGATAAGCAAGCTCTTTAAAAATACGGAGTTTCCTAAACCCTTGAAAATAAGTGAGGGTTGTCGAGAATCCCGTTGCCAAGTCTGCAGTACTTTTTCCTTCGCCACAGTTATTATGAAACAGCAACTATCAAACTTTATAATTTTTGTCGAACAAAGTGTCGATTAAGCATTTGTATAACCGTTTTCAAAAACAGCTGGCTGAAATTTTTGCGCCAAGGTATCATTTACGTTAAGTACCTTTCTTTACTGACCTTAAAAGATAGCTCGCACAAAATTCAGGGGGCACTTTGTTGACCTAATGTGCGATAGGGCGAAACCCTTTAGCGTGGTGTTGCTGCTTGTGTCTCTGATGTGTGGTTAAGCGGTTAATTAAGTACGCAATTGTTTGGGAATCTTAAATGCTGGAGACACTGTAGGGCGTTTGGAAGGCATCCTACTTATTCGGCGCCTTTCCGCAAACACTCTTCAGCTTCATAGACAAGGAGAATTACATATGCGTTGGCAGGAAGTAGCGCAGTCGTTAGCACGCTCGGCTGCGGAGCGGAAGGATGGTGGTTCGCGTGCAGTCGTGCACATAGGTTTTTTTTTTCTTATCGAGTTGAAGAGCGTAACGGATGGACGGACGGTATGACGTCACTTCCGTTGTCGTGACTTCTCGTTGGCGATGTAACGGACGGACAGGACAGTTAAAGAGTTTCACCTTAATACAATAGCTTAATACAATACAAAACATGTGACAGCGGTGCCGCTTGAGTGTCCCAAGACGCGTCTCAGAGATCAAATACGGTTTACTTCGGATCGCTGTTCACAACGGGACTGGGGGATGTTTCACCGGGTGAGAGATATGCACCTACCGCTTCGACATCGTAGCTTTCTTTCAAAGCCGGTAAAGCAGGCCACGCGACTATAAACCGCCCTCAGCTGCCCTGACAGGGCTAGGGTGCTCCGTCTATTTAAAAGCTTGGTCACCTTTATCAGGGGCTCCTGGGTCTTCATTGTAGTGGTATATTTTTCACTGTTTCAAAACGTGAAATGCCATGTAGTTCTCATTCAGTAACTAATGCTTTTGTAGCGGTCGAGACTCAAACTTTTTGGGGAACTTCCTGCTGGAAGTAGTGAAACTTTCCTCGAGAGGTGCATGCACAAGCACCAGTCTATTTAAACATCAACATTTGTCGTTATTAAATTTTCAAACACGTTTAAAACGACCTACTGTCATGGCCTTTGAGAACAGCGCCAGTTCTTCTCACTCAAGTCCAGACCTGGTACAGGCTGAATCTACACATGGATTTCCCAAAGGTGTAAGTTTAACCTCTTGATAAGTTGGCCGGAATTTTGAAGCTGGCCTAATGGACCTCGAACAAACCCACTGAGGTAGGCCACCGCTATTCCCAATTCCCCGACTTGTACCTTCTCCATACTTATAATAAATCTTATAATAAAGTCCTTTCGTCCACCGCGCAGCAAGAGGTACTGGCCGTTATGACCCAGAGGGGAAGTATGTGATTTTTTGAAAACTTTATGACATGGTACGAAAGCAGGACGAATTGCGCGAGCTATATTCCCAATGCTGGAGCTTGCCTGCTTAATGACTCTGTTTTAGTGCTCACGTCTCGAGCCGGGAGCATGACTATTTATTTCAATGAACATTCGTGAGGCCTGTTCTATTACGCTAATGAATAATGGTAACGTTGTGTGGGCGGGCAACAGGCGCTTGAGATGGGAGGATGCTGCTTTCAGAGCGAGTAGGCACATTAATATATGTAATGTTTGTGCGCTTGCGTATGCTTTTGAGTATGCTAGTGCGTGTCTAAACAGCCAGCAGTCTTTGCAACGAAAGAAAGCATATGGGACATTTTTTTATATATCACAGAGCGAAGGCGCAGTGTGTGGCGAAGATGTATATCGTGTGGCTCAGAACGGAACTAGATAAGGTATACCCAGAAAAGAGAGTGGATGACAACCGCTGTCGTAGGCCGTTTTCCTTATGTATCGTATTTATTCATCGATCGTGTTCATGCATATTGTTTTAATATCCGTACTGAGGTTATTTACAAAGCGATCCACTGGTGGGCTATCTGCACCCTGCCATTACAGAGTATAGCCCACAGAGCAGGCGCCTCTGCGGCCTGAAGCAGTCTAATGATGATTATGATGATGTCAGCATTCTTTTGACATTGTGCCCGCCTAGAAGGAAGACGAAGGCAAACAAAATACCATCAGCGGTAATTCGTTCAGTAGAAAGCCATGGTTAATTTTCAGTTCAAACTTCGTGTGGATAAAATGTGTTCTAGGGGAAAGAATGGGTCTATCATAGTGGTCCAGCATATGTGTATTTTGCATAAGTTGTGCAGTACAAAGAGGTATACTACTAAATACTGTGAGTTACTGTAAAAAAACTAAAGCGCAGCATGCGACAAGCGGAGGTCGTGGGTTCAATCGTGGCTTGCAGTGTATTTCCTTTTTTCCCCTTCAGTTATGAGATATTACGTGATATAGTATAAATGAGTTTTTTAAACGCTCATTCGCTAATAAAAAATTGTTTGGTTAAGCTTCCATTGGCTTCGAAGGGCTTTAGCTGCTACCGTAGCACCGCGTAAACTCCACTTTACATCATGTCTGTGATTGACGTGTTTAGAGCCCACGCACGACACTAAACATGCAAGCAACATAGAATTGAAAAGCGAAGTTTCTGCTTGAAGAACTTGTGTCACATTAGGAAAATAAATCTTTGCAGTTGGCATGAAGAGGTGTGTTTGTCGGTCCTTAAAGTCACACCTAAGACGGTTCGCAGCCGTGCACTTTCTTTAAACACGGAACTCTGAATACAACACGCATCAGCTGAACATTCCTGATCGCAATTTACGCGTACAGGAGCGGCCACAATAGTACACAGTGTTAGCGGCTGCCGAACGCCATGTTTCCCTGTCTGGCTATGTGCTCGAAAAAGAAGAAAAGAAAAAGAAATTGGAGTGCGAAAACTTCGATCCAGTTGACACGCCTCTAGGCGTTTTCGATAAAAGCGTGCAAATTTTAACACCTTCTGATCAAAACTACATTGCTTAAATAGATTAGGGCAGAAAGTTGGTCGAGTTGGTACAGGTGCAGGTTTAAATAAAGTTTGTTACCGTTCTCATCGTCCAAATAAAACAGCTTCATTCCCGTAGAACCTGGAAGTGACGGCCATTTAAAACAAAGCGCCTTCATGAAAGTAGCTGGACGGCGAGCTATGGCCAACAGAGAGACTCTTCTCCGTTTCATTGTTGCTCAATTGAAGTAGTTCGTGTTTCTATAGATCGTGTCGCCAGCGCAAGCGTTTCTTTGTTTATCAAGCGAAAGCTTCCATAGTGCAAGGTCACGAGAGGGGACCTGAACGGGAAAGATCTCGCCACACAGGAAATTCCGACGGAAAGTAACGCCAGCAAACAGAAACTGTTCCGGCATGCGTGGTACTTGGCTTGGCTTATATATACCCCCGAGAGGATACATATCCTTCCCGGTGAAGCGCGTTTTGCGGAAAGACTGTGGGCCCCAAAATTGTCACTCAACTGTCGCAGTGGGTGCTTTCGAATCTGCTGTCTATTTAGAACCGATTTGCCAGTCGTAATTTGCGTCAGTCATAGGTCAGGTGTCGAACTGTCAACCAACAAATATATGGGCGTCTATGGGAGCCCATCGGCCTTGCCATCGGCCTTGCGAGATGGGGTCCTTTTCGCTGGCATGTTCGCGCCTGGAGGTGCGCATGGCGCCCTTGCCGGTATACTGCTATCACTCTGTTCACACGTAATTTAAATAAGTGGCGATTGCCATCCTGCTAGAAGTGACAATTAACGAAAGGACGACAGAAAATGGAGAGTTTTCGCTGTTCCCGGAAACGTGAATTCGAGCACTAGGTTGTTCCACGGCAGCTTGAAGTGTGCTGCAAGTATGCGGACGTGTACTACACATCTGTTAGAATTGAAGTATACTTTCGACGAATTAATTTCGTGTTTACGAAAGCACACTTTAAATACACTGCCGACATGCAAATGCGGTTTCCGGAAACGTGATTTCCAGCACAAGGTTGTTCAGCGGCAGCTTGCACTGTGCTGAAAACATGTTTACGTGGACAGCTCATTCGTTAGAACTGAAGCATACTTTGAACGAAATAATTTCGTGTTTAGGAAAGTACACTTTAAATACATTGCCGATTTGTCATTTTCCGAATCTCGATTTCGATACCTAACTGCCCAACGGCAGCTTGAAGTGTCCTGCAACGTATACATTGGACGAACTAATTGCGTATTTACGAAAGCACACTTTAAATACATTGCCAACATGTCATTTCCTGACACGCAATTTCGAGCACTAACTGTTCAACGGCAGCTTGAAGTATGCTGCAAATATGTTAACGCCGGCAACTCATTCGTTAGAATCGAAGTATACTTTGGACGAATAATGACGTATTTACAAAAGTACACTTTCAATACATTGCCACCATGAAAAAGCCTTTTCCCGGTACGCGAATTCGAGCACTAGATTGTTCTATGGCTTCTAAAAAGAATGCTTGAAATATGTCTAAAAGGACTACCCGATTGTTAAAATTGAGGTATACTTCAGACAAATTAATTTCATATTCACGAAAGTACACTTTTAATGCACTGACAAGATGCTAAGACCGCGAAAATATTTTTCACGTATTTGAAACGTGCTCGAAGCATGCTTTAGGTTACGAATTTTTGGAAAATTTGAAGAATATATTTCAAATACCAATCATGAAATTTCAGGAACCTGTTTGCGGTATATTTCTAGTGCATTCATGAATGCAAAGTATGTTTCAAATACATTATAAATATTCCACCGTATACTACAAACGTATTAGATTTCGCTAAGGGATGTTCGAATTACCGATGCGTAGGAGCGCTTGCCAATGCTGCGGAGCCTTTGATCACAACCCCGTGCCTGGATATCATTATTAATTAGAAGCAATGGTGCAGCCCACGTTCCATATTCCTCCTCTTGCAGGAGACTGCGGCTGGCTACGTGCGCTCATTTAGAAATAAAGAGCAGTAGCGAAATTTCCGCAAACGCTCCGCGGCTGGTCGAAATTTTTTGTACTCCGCTAGCTTTAAGCGCTTCGCACCGGGCCCACTCGTTCGGACGCTGCTGTCAACATGAATCTGTTGTCATTCAACCGCGTATAAGATGCCATAGCTTGCTCATGAATGCGAGCATCTAGTAAATATTGGAAAGGGAGCGGCGCATCTCTGCGTAATAAGCTGCTAAAGTTCAAAGGATCAGAGGCAGGTAATCACCCGGGCATCGCTGCAGCTTGCATCGGCCTGATGCAAACAACGGCACGTCATGCGGCGTCCCGTTGTTCACACAAGTTTTCTTGTTTTTTTTTTGCGTTTACTGCATTGCTATTCCGCTTGTTTCCTTTGCCGCAGATACCCATCTTTTATCCAAAGTCGTCAATTGTAGTTTTTTGGCTGACATCGATGTGAGAGCAACTTTCTATATGTTATAGAGCCTGCTGACGAAAATATTACCGCGTTTCATCGAAGCATTGTTTACGCATCAGGGCATCGTTGATGCCGGAAAACAAGCCGGCTAGCGAGAAAGTTCAGAACATTGTATTCAGTTTGGTTATGTAAATGATCTCAAAGGGCGCGAGAACGACAACAGCGAAGCCTCCATTTTCTTTCGGAGAAGCGCATTTAATTGCGTGTCCCAACAGCGCACCTCACCAGGTTTTTTTGTGCTACTTGCACTGCATGCGAACAACACTTTTTTTGTTTCAGTAATGCTTCAATAGGCAAGACCGGAGTGTTCAGTAATGAAAGGAGTGTTCAGTAATGAAAAAATTTCATTGAACAAAATCACTAGGGAAACGAAAACGTCTTCTTTGGTGTGCGAGTGCGTGATTACTAATATTTGTTGTCTTTCCCTCTGCACGTTCAGTTACAAGTCTGAGCTAACACGGGGACGTCGTGCAAATTTGCTGACAATTACGGTGCGTACGCTAATGCGAGGACAAATAGCTGGAGTTTCTGCGCAGATCTCTGTCCAAAATTTGAGCACGAAACTTTTATGGTGCTTTGCAACGCGGCGACAGTTAATCCAAATACGTGAACACTCGGCCAGCGGGACACCTAATTACTGTTGCCAGTAGCACTGATGCGATCGTTTGCTCAGAAGAGATTGGGGACACAGCAATGTACGTTGGCACGCTGCTGAAGCGCTCACATTGCCCAGCTGATAACGACAAAAGAGCTCGTCTTTAGGGGTGGTGTCTTTGTCACAACAATATGGACCGCTAATTGGTTTCTAACCGCCAAATTCCAGTACAATGCCTGCGTTTACATTTGCCAGTGCTTAACAAAAAGTACCCGCGAACACGTAGAAAGTATGTGCGTCAAGGCCGCCAAAGAAGCTCTATTTGTGTCTTTTTTTTTCTGCACTATTTTTGTCTCGATGCATATGTTGTGAATGAAAAGCAAGCAAAAAAAAAGAAGAAAGCCACCGGACTGCCTGATACGCTTCGAGAAATGGTTTTAGTCGGATTTGCTTTGTGGTGCCAAATTGTTCAGCTGTTTTGCTGGTTGGCTCTGTTCCATTTACGTGTCACTGCAGTGCCCATAGGCGGAAAGTGAAGCCAAAGTCCGTCGATACTGTTACTGATCAGAAATGATGGGCTCCCTTCGTGTGTATGCATGGAAATAAGTATAACCAACGCAACCACACACTGCTCTAAAGCAAAGCTGACAACTTGACAGGCGGTTGATATTAGTCCTGGAACGTGTGTAGCTTATACCCTAGTCTCACGGGCAGCTCGAAGGCCCTCGAACCGATAGTCTATCGGCTCAAAGGTGATCGAGCACTGCTACACGGGCAGTTTCAATGGCCATCGAGTCAATAGTCTATCGAGTCAACGTGGCAGCGCGGAACTCCATCGAGATTTCGAGGGCCTTCGAGCGCTGCCCTGGGTTGCTAGCGTTGGTTCGAGGGGCGCACAACGCGCACTCTCGTACATGATACATTCGCGGTAAAAAGGCATGAATAAACATTATTCGGCTAAACATTAATGCAAGCGGTCTGTACAATAATTTTAAAATTTTATTAGTCTGGTTTAAAGCTCATTAATTTTATACTCTCCACCGCAAAACACTGAAACGCCAGCAGTATCAGCGTTGCTAGAGCGCTACAAAACTACAGCTGCAAATCCTACAAAAGGCAGTGGCTTTCAAAACAACGCAACTAGCCTTTAATAACATCTAAATACCTCGTGTGACTCTAAATAGGTGTATTTCAGCATTTAGTATAGATTAATAAAATCTTTTTATTGGCGAAAATCGAAAGTGGCGATTGTGGCCTCACAAAAGATTGGCGTAAGACGCAAAAACATTTCAATGGCCACTGAGATTTTCTGTGTAGCAGCAACGCGACTCCTACGAGTTTGATGACGATTGAGAATTTCGGAGGCTCTCGACTCGATGGCCATAGAAACTGGCCTTGTGACAGTGCTATTATATGGATGCCTCAAGAACAGACCAGGAGGGTATAAGGGCAACTAATAGCCCGACACAGAACAGAGTTACTAAAATACGTCTAAAGGCCCGCTTGTGTATGAGCTCCCCGCTGATCGTAGCAGTGCTCAATTAAACAATTCAAAAGAGTTACAAAGAAACTAAGCATCACTCAAGGGATGCGTTCGTGCTCCAGGTAAGAAATTACTGAAAGATGTCCAGTTTCATTGGACGCTAGAAGATAGTCAGGCTGTTCAGCAGAGGAAAGCAGATTCCATTGCTTGCACTGCCCGAAACACGAATGCCTACCATGTGAGATTCCCTTCAGATCTCAACTCCTCTCTGCCCATCTTGTTTGAGTTGGAGTTTTTTTCCACAAACAAGGAGATACAATGGTTTTGGGGTATACAAGGGGAAAAGCTGCTCAGGGGCAGCTTGACTGGCCCCAAGTACCTTTACATTCGCGGCAGCAGGGTGGAGAGAAGGATTATGAACAGACTAATGTTAAAACAAAGGCAAAACAACAAACCCAAAAAAGATACAATTCAAACAGTAAAAGATAGAAAAGAAAAGAAAACGCCGTACACAGCTTATTACAGGACACAGTCATGCGTACAAAAATATTTCAAGCAGGTTTTGTACAGAACAAGTGAGCAAGTCGATGATACATTGAGTAAGGCCATTTAATAACTTCAGCCACCTGTAGTTTAACATCTGTTGACCATAATAAGTTCGCGGATGAGGAACACGGAAAAGTCTCAGGAGCTCGAGTAGTGTAGGGGACTACGCGTTTTGTGAGATTAGCGAGAGAGCAAAAATTACCTTGGTTTAAACAGCGCAAAAGACGCGGACGCAGAAGGCACATGTATAAAAAGACACACACAGTGCTGACTTTAAACTTTCAACCATCAGGTACCAGCACCAACCCTGGTCACATGGGCCCCAAAAGTTGTGACCCACGTATTGCTGCGTCATCTGCTCTCGTACACGTGCTTTGCATAGCAGCGGCTTTCGAAATCATGTGCCGACAAACTTGTTCGGTACTGCGATGTGCCGAGAAAAGCCAAGCGAGCGAGGAACGACGCTGAGTCCTGAAACCAAGAGGCTCGCCTCGGCCGATCTCAACCGCCATACCACGTATGGCAACGTGGTTTCAGCGTTCTATTTCGCTTTGCCACGCCGACGCCGATGCTCGGCGGAGGTCTGTGTCGGTGGCCCGTAGCTGCCCCCTAGTCACATTACAGCGACACGATGCCTCACTTTTCCTACCGACCAATAGTTCACTTCGCGCCGCCCGCGCAGCCGCGCTGCGAGACTGCTCAGGGTCCCGTGGCTGCTGATTACGATGCCTGCTGCTTGTTTAGCAAACAGTCCATGTATTCGCAAAATGAATGCTTCCAGGCAATTGAACAGGACTCGGCATTTACCACACGGGTACGTACTCCGCCAGGAATGCGCCCATGACGACGACTGCCTCTGGGCGCTACTTTTGTTTATGCATATGAATCTTTATACAGGCAGCAGTTGAGCGTTTTTTCGGCATCAATAGCAAGCTGCGTTTCACTTCGGTTAAGCAAGCTCATCTCTTTTGCGCCGGTTGCGGGTTACTTGTTTGCGCAGTGCGATAACTTTGCAAGTAACGCCGAAGAATGCGAGCACCAGCCTGGGGAATGCTTCATAGCCAGATTGTTGACAACGCGTAGGACCGGCGTTTCTGACTCGTTTTAACTGCTTTTTTTTGCTTTTTTCGATGTCTCCAGTACTTTAATTTAAGTTTGTTTATCTAGAGGTATGTTCGGCACTCTTTTGAGATAAACATAATGGCTTAATTTGTTGCCCTCAAGCGACGCCGACGACTGTAGCTGCCGCCGCGGGCACCTGCATCATTGCCCGAGAGAATGGGTCACACCGCCTAGCAGCGGCGCTTCCCCCTTGATGTAGTTGCGTCCTGACATGTAAACAATCTTCGATTTCAGGTCACTGTTGTCAATACTACGCTCGGTGACCACCTGTGTTCCCTAAATTTTGTGAGCTAGCTCTCCACAATCGACGACATCGCACATACGAACCCGGCGGACTCGCTAGGCCTATTCGTATTGCAGGTGAGCCGAAGAGGGAACATGTGAAATGTAGTCGCTCGTTTCGCTTATTCATATTACGGAGAAGGTGCAAACAAGAAAGGCATCGTCTGGTGAAGGTTTCGCTCGGCCGGCGATATGAGGTTCCGGCTGGTGCGTTAGCGACGGCATATATGCCGATCTGCACACTGACCGCTGAGCCGCCAACGCAGCGCCTCGCCGATGTCGCGCGTCGCCGTTCATAGTACGTCACGTTAATGTGTTGTGATTTCATTGCTATTCACTGAAATCGTTCCCATGGCTCTACGTCACCACCTATAGCGCTAGCAATGGGCCTCGATCATGAGAAAGAGCACTTAGGGATTCTTTGGAGCTGAAATAAAATATATTTTAAGCGCTTGTTGCGTCCAATACTTCGCCGTGGGTGACCTTACATACAAAGGAAGCCCATAACAAGCTTACTATAGATTCAAAATTTGATGTCCCAACCCCTTTAAGAGTTTTACGCAAAAGGGAAGACATCTGACTGAACGGACTAGACCCAGTACCTGAGACAGTTTCCCGGTGAGAAAATTTATATGAAAATTCCAGGACATATTATGATCAAAGTGCACGCCCAAACATTTGAATGTTCGTACAACTTCGATTTTAAAAGTATTTAGTAGCATATCACTAGATAACGCAGTGTTCATGTTTTTCGGTTGAATGAGTAAGGCTTTAGTTTTAACGGTGTTTATTAACAGGCCGTTTTCAATCGACCACAGATGTTACTTAGAAACCATGTTGTTAGCATTTAGGGTAAGGTCATCTGGAGATTTGGAGGAGAAGAGAAGTGTGCTGTCATCAGCATACATAATGAATGTGGTATTGGGTTCAATGTCAGTGTGATCGTTAACGAAAGTTTTAAACAATAGAGGACCCAAAATGCTTCCTTGCGGGACACCTACAACAACTGGAAGGACGTTAGATGAAATGTAATTCACATGCACAAACTGCCTTTATGACTTAGGTATGATTCAGTTAAGTTGAGGGCGATGCCACGAATGCCATAGTAAGACAATTTGCAAAGCAGAAGATTATGGTCAATCTAATCGAAGGCTATGGACAAGTCGACAAAAACGCCTAATAAGCGTTCCTCAAAATTCTTTAGGATGAGCTCTTTCTATTTGAGGAGTGCCAGTTCGGATAACATGCCCTTGCGGAAGGCGTACTGATGCGGTGTTATTAACCTATGTTTATCGAGAAAGCTACGTAGCCTACAAAAATGATCTTCTCAAGTCCTTTGGAAAAAATTGGAAGTATGGAAATGGGCCCATAGTTAGAAATTTGAGCTTTGTCACATTTTTTGAAAACAGCTAGCACCTATGTCAGCTGCATTCTTTTTGAAAATTGGCCTTATGAAAGACAAATATTGAAAACATGAATAAGAACAGGTGAAATTAGGCCAAGGACACACTTCACGGGCACGATCTGCAGGTCATCGACATCACAGGCAGTACTGTTGCTAAGTTCTTTGAAAAGAATTTTTAATTCACCTTCGTTTGTAGGATGAAGAAAGATGGATTCTGTGCAGTGTTCATTAATATAACAGCATACATTCACACTAGCACTTTGGCGACCATTAGTGCTGAAATGGACATTAAAACAACCGGGAAGTGCGTCAGCACTGATTTCAACGCCGTTCACGGCAATGTGTATTTCGTGTATTGCCATCGTGTCCCGATTCATTAAGTCACTTAGCTTGTGCCATAGTTTGCGGCTATCGGCCCTATAAAGAGCAATGCATTTCCTCACGCACTTACCTTCTCCCTCATACCTTAACAAGATTGCAGGAAAGGTTCTTTTAGAAGGATGGCAGGTTGGAGCGGCACTTACCGCGTCGATGACGTGCCGATGGGGCTATCAAGAAAATTCAGTGTCAAGCACATGTCCCTAATGTTCCACGCCGGCCGCTGAGGTGAATCTTTGCCAACTTTGTGGAACTGTCCAGGGACGCAGGCCTCAAGAGCAAGACTATGAAATGTCCTCCAAATAAAAAAAAATGAATGATATGGGAACAGCAACAACCACTATTGAGGGGACACTGACTTTTTTATTAGTGACACAGCCTCGCCTGCGCTGGCGCTTTACGGCACACGGCGCAGCTTAGCTACTTGTTTACATGTACCTCATATACCTCCTAATTCTGATGTTTTTGAACCACAATTACGTGAAAGGTATTTGGCTGGACAAAATACTTAAGCATGACTTAATGCCAGAATAGGAAGAATTATGCACGGAAAATATTGCCGGCAAAAAAAAAACGGTTTTACTTCTCCTTTTCGGTCAGTGGCTGAATGAAATATGTTTCTTAGGGCTTCCTTTAACATACAGTTCAAATTCCACGAGCTACAATATACGCATATGGCCATATGCGCCATATGATTTTTGGTTGAAGCGGTCACACTAAAATGCGGCGCGCGACAGGGCTATCGCGGCTCTTCGAATTGCGCGCCGTTTGTGAAGTTGGAGATTCTTCGGAAAATAGTTCAAAAGTTAAGGTACCCTCAGACAGATGCGGGTGAAAATTCTTCCAGCCTGGGAAATATAGCGAACGACTACGCACGCAACGAATCAACACACAAGCGGCATGCCACTACACGGTGCGTAAGTGCAGCGGTCACTATTCGAGAACGCGCGTGTAACATGTGCGATCGGCAGGCTTTTTGTTCCTGGCTCTACCAATCCACCACGCCTGCGGGAGGGGCGCGCATGAGCTTAGTCAACAATAAGGCGACGTCCAAGAAACGTTTGTATAATAAAAATAATTGGTTTTGGGGGAAAGAAAATGGCGCAGTATCTGTCTGATATACCGTTGGACACCTGAATCGTGCCGTAATAATAATATTTAATAATAATTGTTTTTTTGGGGAAAGAAAATGGCGCAGTATCTGTCTCATATATCGTTGGACACCTGAACCACGCCGTAAGGGAAGGGTAAAGGAGGGAATGAAAGAAGAAAGGAAGAGAGAGGTGCCGCAGTTGAGGGCTCCGGAATAATTTCGACCACCTGGGGATCTTTAACGTGCACTTACATCGCACAGCACACGGGCGCCTTAGCGTTTTTCCTCCATCAAAATGCAGCCGCCGTGGTCGGGTTCGAATCCGGGAACTCCGGATCAGTAGTCGAGCGCCCTAACCACTGAGCCACCGCGGCGGGTGAATCGCGCCGTAAGGGAAGGGATAAAAGAGGGAGTGAAAGAACAAAGGAAGAAAGAGGTGCCAGAGTGGAGGGCTCCGGAATAATTTCGACCACCTGGGGATCTTTAACGTGCACTGACATCGCACAGCACACGGGCGCCTTGGCGTTCTGCCTCCGCAAAAACGCAGCCGCCGCGGTCGGGTTCGAATCAGGGAACTCCGGATCAGTAGCCGAGCGCCCAAACCACTGATCCACCGTGACGGGTAAAAAAAGCGCCATGTGAAAAATGCATACGAGCGAGCAATATGGCGGCAATCAAGTCATAAAGGTACAATCCATTGAACCGAATTAAGCCGCATGCATGTGAAATATCAAAAACTTAAAAGTTTTCAGTGCACGTAATTACTTAAGGAAACGTAAGCAAGTTATAAAACATGAATTCTCGCCGTGCTTTTCTGCTCTTCCCCTAGGCGTTGTTGTGGTGAGAGGCGTACTGCACAGCGCCAAGTTTCATAACGGTGACTCCAATGTAATACACTTTTATTTATTCATTTATTTACCCTCAGGGCCGTTAGGCGTTACAGAGGCGAGTGGGAATAACATACAAGTAGAAAGAACAAGAACAGCAGCTAAAAATTTTGAATATAGTTACAGCACACACTGGTATAAAATGAATAACAGAATTAACAAAAGGCAGCATTACATAAAACAAACCACAAAAGAAAAAGGAAACAGCAGCTAATAAATTAAAACATAGTTATGGACAGAGACTTATATAAAATTAATAGCAGCGTTGCGAAAGGCAGCATTATCAGTAATTTCAGCAATATTGTGGGGAAGGTGTTTCCAGCGGACACAAGTTGTGGGTATGAATGAATCATGAAAACATCTTGTTCGACAAGGAGGGAGCCAAACTTTGAGGCGTGATCAATGCTTGCTGAAGCATACGGTGACCTTTTTAATAACTTCTTTTTAAGATAAGGATCGTGATAAATTTTATGAAAAGTACATAATGAAGCTATTAACCTGCGATGGGAAAGAAGCGGTAGGGAAAGGTTGGCTTTCATGGCAGTTACACTACTAGTACGACGATAGTTGGAAAGCATGAAACGACAACCCCGGTTTTGAACTGATCCTAAGGCAGAGATGAGAGATTCGACCCCAGGGTTCCACACCGATAAAGCATATTCTAATTTAGATCGGACCAATGTTTTGTAAAGTAATATTTTTAATGAACTTGGTGCACATGAAAAATTTCTGCGAAGGTATCCAAGGATGCGGTTAGCGTTATTTATAATGTAGTCAACATGAGGTTTCCAAGACAGGTTACAAGAGACATGAACAACCAAATATTTATAAGAGGACACAGTTTCAAGAGTGATGTCATTAATGTAGTACGTAGAGAGTGTAGTAGGTAGACAAGAAATGGGCAAATGCTTGGGTTTAGTAATGTTTGTCTTCGTATTCCACAGGCTACACTAATCCAGTACCCTGTTAATATCTGACTGAAGAACAGATACATCATTATCATAATTAATTTCGCGGTAAATGACAGTCATCGGCGAAAAGACAAATAGAAGACGATATAGTGTTTGTTAGGTTGTTTATATAAATGAGAAAGAAGAGGGGCCCAAGAACGGGCCCCTGAGGCGCGCCAGAGGAAGTATAATAGAGAGAGACGGGCTAGTTTGTGACTATTAGTAGAATACCAGAGCAAACAGGCGAGGAATATGAAGTGACGTTATTTGCTGTTACGAACTGACCCCGGTTAATTATAGTTCGTTTCTGGACCTCTTTCCTTGGTTGGTATTTTAAATTTTGCCTTCCCATAGCGTCGCACATTTAAACAGAGAGCACAATGCGTTCTATTGTATCTATGAGAGCAGCCCAACGTTATCATGAACCAGTCGTTTTAGTAAAAGCTTTATTAACATTAACGTGGCCTTGGACGCAATATGGTACACTGTTCGGGCTGACCCATGTGCGGCAGTGGTTGGTTTTCTTTATTTATATGTCCTTTGAGACGTACAGCTTTCTAAGGTGCTGCACATGGTGCTGTACATATTCTTGCCCGACAAAGGCTGCAGCACCCAAAGCATGTGTACACTGCGTAAACAATAACACAGCAAGTAATACATTCTTTCAACTAATAAACAATAATAACGAAAGACACCCGTGCGCTTTCTCTCAAAATTTGTCGCTGTCAACGCCTCCTATCCCTGCAGGAGACTGTGGGAACCTCCGCTGTTATATTTATTCGCAACACGCTTTCAACCAGCAGCTTTGAGGATCGTGCACAAACTCGCCACGCTATCCACGGCCTCACAGTCAGTCGATGGTTCCTAGAGGCGTTTTTTAGGCTTTTTTTCTGTTATCAATCGAGGCCTCGATTTAGGGTTCGACAACCGCACTGACAGCTCGTCGAATAACCTCGATTCAGTTCTCGAATTGAGCTACCATATCTGGCACTTTGACGTTGTAACGGAACCTCGTTCAGCCCATTCTTGAAAGAGAACGCTGTCGCGCTCATGTCGAGGTGTTTGTGTCGCGTATGTAGTACATGCGGAGAGTCCAACCTTGAGGCTCAACAGACCGCGCTATGGCGCGCTTTCACTTTCTGAGCGGAACAATGTCACTATACAGAAGAAAAAGGGCATCTTTTCGCGCGTTCCTCGGTAGCTGGAAAGACATTGAGACACACAGTAGGTCTTCGGCATTTTTCGTGGCACTCGCGCCCAGCTTGGAACTCACAAAAGGCAAAACAAATAGCCAAATTACGTGCCCTTAAAGCACGATATCACCCACTGACAACGACGACCACCTTCGTTGCTGTCTTCCCAGTGACCTTAGACGACGTCTAGCGCCTTAGTGCGGTCACTTCTCCCGTCGTACAAAGCTCCATATAGCGTTAAAGCTAAGCTTCACGGCCAGTTAAAGTACTGAAGGAGTGTGTTTAAACTTTTCCCTGTAGATTACTTAACGGGCATCCCACCGGCTATGTTTGTAATGCTACAAAAACGGACACATTTTACGAAAGTGTCTGAACAAATACCAGTTCATGACTCCCGATTTGTTAGCACGTTTACTAGCTTAACCTTATAGACAAGGCGCTTAAGCTGCGATAACCTGCGATAACCTTTGGCTTAACATGTCTTCGTGGCCTTGAGCACCTCGTGAGGCAGCTCTAAAAGGTTTCTGGAATGTTAAGCTCAGATCTCTAGAGAATGTTAAACGAAAACCATGGGCCATTCTATAACCGCTTCTTGTTTACGCTCGCATTTTCCCAGGGTATTGCATCGCCTGAGGAATTACGGCGTTCACATAGCTCAATCAGCATCCCGCTTCCATCGTTCACCTTAAGCACCTGTGCAGGGCTCGTGGCCTTAGGCGTCAAGCAACTCCCTCCAAGAAGCGTCAAGGCGAATGCGGGCATTTCGCACTGCAGACAGGAGCGCGGTTTTACGGGCGAGGTGATGGTCGCCAGTTCGCAACGAAATGCTCGTTCTGAGATTTAAGTGCCTGGAGCGATTTGCGGTCTGCTGTCACTAATTATGAAATACCATGGTGCTCACATTCTCCCGGTGAGTTTAGAACCACTATGGGCGGACATGAATATGCTTTGCTCTTTCTAAGCTCTTGTTTGCCTCTGTTAGGAAGTGAAGGCTTGTTTCAATGTGCTAAATTATCAAATACAGAGCAAATACAACAGAAGAAAAAGACTCAATGTACTGCATTTATGCCGACTCGTCGCAGGAGACTTTGCTGGTTTTTCGAAGAACCCATAGAACCTTTTATGGGCTTGAGGTTTGCGCCATCGTAATTTAAAGATTACTAAACACAGTTCTTTAGGGCTGTTTTCCTGGAGGCTGCAGTTAAACCTTCACTGGCGGCAGGTTATTTTGATGTAGAGTTACAATAAATGAAAACTGCGCTAATGCTTTCTTAAGTCTCCGTAAAAAGTACAGATTATGGCACGTATTTGATGAAAGCAGGACGCAGCAGTCCGGAGCAGATCTGTGCGCGCCGAAATCGAGCAAGTCGACGAAGGTTAAAGGCTCAGAAACCTTTGAGCCTCAGTGAAAAATGACCAGTTTAAGTATACTAGTGCTGAACACTTGGCGCCGCACTGAATTTGGTTTCTTTTGTGACAGTTTAGCGCAGTGTGTGATCGCTATCTTCTTCTTTCAGATCTGTTCCTCCGCCTTTGAGTTCTTTCATCCTACTCGTCCTCTTCCTGTCTTAAGACCAGGAGCATCCATGCGGTCTTTCCCTTCCGGTCACCGCACGTCTCGAGTTCTTTCCGATTTTCCTCTTTCGACTTTCCTGTTCTTTGAAATCCCGTTTCACCAGTCAGCAATTCTAGGGTGCTTGTGCGAATCGGGGCTTCCTGTGCGGTACTACTCCAGCCTACGCTTCTCTGTTCGATTCATGTCTTTGTATTCACTTTGTAGTGACGTCCGAACTGGGGTTTCTGTGGAGTTGAGTTTTAGAGTGCTTGAGTGCTGGTGATCTGCCACTTGTGTAGGTACGTTCATCGCTTGCCCGCCTTCCAGTGCTCGGCTGATTTTAAACTTTTCGTAATTCTAGTCGGCCCACTTCGAGTTCTCTGTCATAGTAATTGTTCATTTCGGGCGTGTCATCTTTAATTTCGAAGCTCGAACGGTAAGATGAAAGTTTTTAAATATTGCAGTCGGGCAGGTTCTGAAATTAATGTCCGGATGTTTGTTTACTGCGAGCCTGCCTAACAGCGAGTAGTTAAATCTTGCTCTTCAAGAGGGTAGCACAGTAACACTGTTCGGTAGTCGCAGATATGTTATTCACTAGAAGGCAAACTACGGGGAAAAAAAGGACACATTCACGGTAATATCTAAGAAACTCGGCTGCTGCGATAATTGCCAAATTGAAAAAAAAAGAATTGGCAACGTGCAGGGAAAGAGGCAGTCGCATGTATTAGCACATATTGTCCTCCACAGGAAAGGCGCAGTAGGTACCTTGTGTACATATTTTACGTGTGAGGACTGCGCACCGCCTTGTTAACAGCGATAAGAGCTACTTAAAATAAGAGTAAAGGAACAATTCCGGGAGCAAAAACATACTATCTCATTTCTGGTTGTGGGCGCTTGAATAGCTAGACTGAAAGTTTAGGCATTAGGAAAGGGAGAATAAATTGTAAAAATAAATGCAGATTACTTTAAGTTACTTTGAGCGTCTCCTTATCTGGCCTGCTTTCACGTAACTACATAATAGCGGTGCATGTATTAGGACAGCACATACACTATGGTAGCCGCCCGCTGCAGTTGTATCTAGAAATTAACATAATTTTACGTACCCTTCATCTCAGTCTTCTCATCAAAGCTCGAATCCTGGCGCTTTTCTTTCCTTAAATAATTTTTTCACCTACTTTCAAGATTGTGCCCTGAACTGTTTTGAGAGTTTTATAGACGAATTAGTTTTTGTTTTTGAACACGATGTTCATGCCAATGAGCATGCAGTGCTCTGTGCTGTTGTAACACCTTGGACCGTTAATGCACGTAAATGAAATTCTAAAACCAAGTCACCATTCGTATTATCTGCGCAGCCACCTGTGTATCGGCTTTATTGAGCAATGCACTTGAGAATGTCATTCTATATACCTCAGGACATCAGTTGCTTTCTCGCATTATTACGACAGAAGCGGAATGCATATGGGGCGAGCTGAGTTGAATTTTAACAATGTCCCGCGTTTTACCAATATGCCTCAAGAGAAAAGTATACAACAGCTGTAACTTACCGGTACTCATCTATGCGGCAGAAACGTGGAAGTGAACGAAAAGGTTTCAGTTCAAGTTAAGGACAACGCAGCGAGCTATGGAAAGAAAAAAATATGGATGTAAAGTTAAGAGACTGATAGCAGGCAGAGTGGGTGAGGGAACAAACGAGGGTAATGGTACCTTACTCTAAGTCAAGAGGAAGGTTAGGGCATTGGCAGGGTATGTAATGCGAAGGGAAGATAACCGCTGGCCTTTAAAAGTAACAGAGTGGATTGCAAGAGATGGCAAGCGTAGCACGGGGCAGCAGAAAGTTATGTGGGCTGATGAGATTATAAAGTTTGCGGAGATATGATGGCCGCAGCTGGCAATGGACTGGCTGAATTGGAGAGAATAGGAGAGGCCTTCGCCCTGCAGTGGGCGGAGTCCGGCTGATGATGATGATGATGATGATGATGATGATGATGAGTTGCATTTGCACTGACGTTTGCTTTAGAAGAAGTAAAATACAAAATGTGTTAGCTAGTGATGCTGCTCCCGGCGGTTAGCACAAGGCATAACTTTTATGTCACTTTTTAGGCAGGTTTTTTTTTTACCGCTTTCATTATGACTGCGTTCAAAGCAATTGTCAATTCATTACCTCGAATACGCCTATGTATGTGTATGGCGCTTCAATTGTGAACAATTTAACCTAAGGAAAGTCTGAAACAACCTGGCAGTAGGCATTACAGCGGTCCTCTTAAAATTCTTTCTGAATCCAAATATGCATTATCCTCAACATCATCTTAGGCGTCGCTCAAGCACCGCAATCTCCAGGTCTTACCAGGGAAAGCAGCAGCCTGTAACGAAAAACAGCTCCAGGAAGGTTCATCTGAGGAAAGCTGAAGTTCAGGCAGCATGTTGGCTTAGCATGTATGAGGGGAGTTGCCTAGGAAAGTCGTCCTTGGAGGAACTTGTTTATTACGCACGCTGTGACAGCTCTTAATAAGGTGAAGGGAGGTGAATGCGGTAGGGGACACAAAGAAGAAGCGTTAGTACGAATGCCGTTCGCATAGACGCATTGCGCTTAAGTAGCGATGGAATTATATAGCGACTCGTATAGTGTACGTTCATGACATCCCAAGCAGCGGGACATCAGTGACAAAAAAAAAAAGAAGTGCACGCCTTCGCTTCTTCTCAGCGAACATCTTTTTGTTTTTGCATGATTTTACGAAGACGCATGGCAATACGTCCGTTGAAACCCTCGGGTGACAACGTGCTGCAAGTCGCCGGGGTTCTTTTCCAACTTCCTTTAAGCCTCAGTCATTTTTGCCGCCTTCTTGCAGCTGTAGCGGAAAGCGGCGGCCAAAGGTGGTCTCTCAAACATTTTCACAACTCCAGTCGAAAAGTTTACTTACCTGAAATATGTTAATGTCTGCGTGGTTTTACGTTTCTCTTAGAGGAAGAAAGCATCTTAGTTTACTTCAAAAGGCCCACATTAGTACGAACACTACAATCACGGATGAAGAATCCTCGCCGTGCCCCTGCATCTGTTCTTCCGCGCCAAACGAGAGTTGCACCCATGATAAGCACGGTAGCTCTAACCCTGACTACGAAGTTGTAGGCTCTGTTCATCGTGCTACCGCACCGCCTGCTTAGCCAGTGACATGAGCCAGTCCTTAAGCGTATGCAGATCCGCCAGAGGTTGTGATTCACCGAGAAGTGAACCGTTATCAGAAGTGCCAGGCAGACAAAGCGGAAACATGGGCAAGTTGGTTGGACATTACCGACGCAGCGCGAAACGCGAGGACAAGACGAGCCCACGGACACAGCAGGTGACACGGCAGGCAAGATGATCGGTGTCCTGCGCCTTATCAATTGGCGCGAAATATGCCTAGGGAATGCTGTATAGCTTGTTGCTGACATTACAATGATGTGTACTCTGAACCCACTTCCTTAATCACCCATGTAAGGACCGGCAGTAAACAAAGAATTTCTGGCGTACTCGATGGAATGTGCGCAGTTTTCGTTATGACTTAATGACTGGTAGCAGGCCGCTTTCGCCGAGATGCTCCGCGATAACAAGAATGCATTGTGAGGCCCTGCAAATCCGGTAAAACAAGCATATCCAAGAAGGAGGTTCAAAAGTGGCTGGGTCAGCGTAAAAGGATTCCATGCTTACGCGGCGAAATTGACTGGGCTCATGCAACGAAGGACTTTCTCGTGTAGCGAAGTACTTATCCCGAATTTTATCAACGCAATTTTTCGTTGCGACGGCAAGAGATTCTCAGCTGAGAACGAGAAGTTTAAAAATATTCACTGCATCATTTCTGAGGGCAAAGTCAAGTCAAGTTTTCTGATGCACGCCCCAGAAAGTAACAAAAAAACTGCTACGTTCGTGGAAGAAATCAAAGTAATAAGTAAATAAATAGAGCAGCACGCAGCTTCGTGAAGCGCACGGCGGAACTGAGCGAACCTCGCTATTTCGTCGCCATCCGCGCGCAATCCAAGGAGATGCGTGGGAGACAGCGATGCGCTCTTGGGTCTCGCCTGGAGGCCACGCTTCAGCGCGGACGCTTAGTTCGGGCTCGGCGATGCGCGTCAGCGGAAGGGAAAGAAAAGCCCGAAAGGAGCCGGCCTGGGTGGCTGCTCGCACGGCGCAGTACCCGCAGCCGAGAAGTTTCCCTCCGCCCATGTTGCGCGGCTTTTATTTTGCCCCTTGCGTGCGCCTTAGAGGGAAGAAAGTGCCCGCCAATATCACCGGGCACCAACGACGCAACGTTTTTTTTTTTTTGCTTTTTCTGCTCGTATGCAGAACCGTGCACCCTTATGTCAGCCAGAATATGGACGGGATGATGAAACGGTTCCCTAATTCAATTCCATTCCGCATTCTGCGTCACTCGATTACATTTTAGCGGCCTTGGCAAGCCAAATTGTCACAAACCGAATCTGTTGGGCTGGTTTCTATTCGCGTAAGAAGTGTGCGTGACAATGTCTCAGCCCAGAGCTTTTGCCTTTGAGCTCGCCAGCTCTCAGGACAGCCAAGGCATCGTCAATTCAGAAACTCCTCGTGCTTTAGAATCACTGTTTTCGGCCGGCTTTCATATGACTCGCCTAAAGATTGTAATCTCGCAAATACTCGTGGATTCGCCAAATCTCTCCTGCATTAAACTCACTTTATCAAGCCAACAGCGTTCGTAGTGGGTTTGTTGTGGCTGTTTTGGCCCTCTCCGTGCAGTGTTTGCCATTTGTAACTAAGGGCGCTTGATTGCTGGTATTTGCTCGTTATTGTTTTCTCACTTTTTTGATGGCCGAGTAGTACTGCTCCAGAGGTAATTCACGGGAAGTGTTGTTTTCTTTTTTTCTATACAGTGCTTGATTTATAGCTAAAAAGGATATCATCTCTGCTATTCACGGTACAATGTTTTAAATGAGAGACAAAACCCCCACTGAAAATTTTGATCTTTGTTTTCGTGTGTTGCATGTGCAGGAATTTGTCTGACATGCAATTTGCCCAGTGTGAGATTCTCATAGCATTAATCCGGTAAATAAGAATCATAATCTCAAGACACTTGTTATTTCTTTTTTCCTACCTCCTAGCGTAAACGTAGCGTTGGAACCCTTCAAAGGTTGTCATTTGTGACGAATTGAGCTTGAGTGATGTTTCGTTGTATGTCTGCGTGCTTGATTTCGTTGAAGTAACTGGACAGGATAGGTAAAGGCGTGAAGTTTCAAAAAGTCGACATCAAGTTCTTTCTTTGCATTGCGTTCTACACATTCTTAATTTTTTTGCAGATATCACACAAGTAGCTGTTTAGAGCACTTTCTGCTGCGACTACAACGTCGTCATCGCCATTGTAAAACGATATAGCCAAAGCTAACGCCGTAATCTACTTGCGGATGAGACGATCACCTAACGCGCGGGGAGCTGGCCGGCGTTCTAAGTATATGATGTGTATGGTAATCCAGTCTACGCAATTGGTGTGACTGCTTACTTGAGATGGTAAACTGGGGCTGCAATCGATGAATCAATCGGTCGGTCGGTCGGTCGGTCGGTCGGTCGGTCGGTAAACGACATTTTCAATGCAATCAACAAATTTATTTTTATGATTCTTAATACAGCCAACCGCCTTTTTAGAGTTTGTCAAATTTTTCTTGCAGAAAATAAATTTGTTGATTGCAATGAAAATGTCGTTTACCGTATACCTCTTTCCTGTGGCAAACAGTATCTAGGCCAAAAAGGCAGATGCCTGAATGATAGGCTTCGGGAACATGGCGTGACGTTAGTGATATGCGTGGGAAAGGTTTGTCAGCCTATTGCCGTGTGTGTCATTGTATACCACTCTTAAAAAAATGTGTGGTCTTTAAAATGCACAAAAACCGCTTAACACGAGAGATGAATGGATTTCCTAGTTGGAAGATGACTGTGTGAGTAGCCCTTCAGTAGCTCTGTTGCCAAAGGTGCTCTTATATCTGTCTGATATGCTTTGCTAGCTGTGGTTTGATAGTAATTGTATGATAACTCAGTATATAAAAACCACCCTTCTTTTACGAAATAAATCTTTGTTGGAAGTTAGCGCTCAGTGGTGTCGTCTTTCTGTGTCCCTGCCTTTTTTTTTGCGCTATGAATTCTACCCTTGAAGTGAACCAACAAGCCCAAGTATCTACGCTTCTGAATTACATTTCTCTACATCCAGAAAAAAATAAAGGAAAGCTTGAGAAATAGCGCTGACGAGCTTAAAAACTGGTGGACTACGTGCAAGTATAGGGGAATATTAGCAACGCCGATAATAGCAAGTAACCCAGCAAGACAGGTAAATTTATTAATAGATTTTGAAGAGGCCCATTTCCGACATTTTCAGACAAAAATTTCGAAAGTTTGAAAAGTGTTGGGTACTCTTAAGGAAATATTGAAGGCGATGGTTCATTCTTCTGATATGCAGCAAAATCGTTCTTTTAGTGTGTTTGAATCAATCCCATGGAACTGTTTGGACTGGCATAGAAAACTAATGGGGAATGCTTTTGACGAAAGCAAAAACAACAATATAAAAATTGTAGGACTGCCGTTGGGTTATCTGCAGATGTATTGATTGTAATAGTGAAATCTTAAATTATATGAGAAAATTGCGTTTGTGAACAGTTTACGATTCAAAAATGTTATGTCCACAATTGTTGGGCATGAACAAGCAAGACATGCACATTAGGTCAACGACAAGTTCACTACAATTAGTATATTGGGCAATAAAACTTGCCTGAAGGCCGCTTGTACAGATATAAATCTACTTCACCTTGCGGTTTCTTCTAAACATTTGAAAAAAATTCAAACAAATTATGTATAACAGTAGCAGAAAGCATAGCCTAAGAAGCTTCCACACTCATTACAGAGGGTGGCGAATAGAGCAAGAAAAAATACTTATAAAAGTGGGAAAAAAAGAAACGAAAACCTTGACAATAAAAGTTCTAGAGGAAGATCGCAGAGTTATGATACATGAAGCATAACGGTCGCATCCGCTGCGGAAAAATTAATGTCCTTGCATGGAGTCCGCAAACAACAAATATCCCTATCACAAGCTCGTCCGAGGGGGGAAATTATGGGGTTTTCTTTCATTGCACAAGCAGCCTGTAAACTGCGCCTATCGTGAGAACGGTAATATAGAAGCAGCTTGAAAATCATCTAGTAAACAAGCATAGCAGCATGGTGACATGGTCGTGGATGCCTTTATTGCTCTTATTTATTACTCGTCAAAGCTAGTCAGGTAAGCACGGTGGAGGGTCCCTTCATGCTCAACATGGCTTCTATTTTTTTAGTCATCCTGCTTATATTTAGATAATTTTTTTTAGAATGAAAAAATGAATAGCACGTGAGTGAAACTCAAGCCGAAAGATCACGGACTATATTTACAAGAACAATTATTGGTGCCCGTTTTGGAATGTAAAGCAGTGTGCAAATGGTGTTCAGGAAAGCATTGAAAAAAAAGCAAAAGATATAGTAGAAGACGACGGGAATGTCTGTGTTTTTTTATATAAGTATTCATTGATGTCGCAAATTCTTTGTCAAGATTTTATTGACTCTCCAGTACGAAAACATAAGAAAATGGCTGTCATTTAACCATGCTGAACCTGCTGAAACTAGCGGAAAGCTCTGCTACGCCCGGTTAAGCATGGTTAGGAACGGTTTTGCTTCGGTTCTGCCTTGGCCCTCTATGCGAAGCAGAGGCGGCGGCCTCGGCTATGCGCTTTCTCTCCTTGCGTTCTCGCACTATTCGGTGACATTTCTCCAGTTTCCGCCGTCGTTCTTCACCCGTCTCTGTATCGTACGCCACACGTTTTCGCTGTAACGCAGCTTGTCTCACAGCTATATCTGCCGGATTATCCGACACTGCTTGCCTTCGATTGCAAATATATTGCCGCGACGGCCCGGAGCGCTGTTCAGCTGTGACAACGTCTAGCTAGGCTTTGCCAGACGTCCACATTTATTTAGTTCGTCTCCACTCCGAGCACGTGATTCGGCGAGCGGTGGCGCAGGTGTTACTCGAGGCGAGGGAGGCAGCGTCAAGTGAGGAACGGTGATCGGTGATCTGACGTCACAGCCACACCTCCACCCCTCCTCCTGGTTGAAGGTCATTGTTCAGCGGTTTTGACCTTGAGCTTCGCATGCGGAGAGTAGAGCTTTTGGCTCTAAAAGAAATTGTGTTGTGATAAAATAGGAGGGGACGGACAAGCTTCCGTGAAATAGCGGTATGGGGCAGACTGATCTTCCTTGGGGGCTGTCAGGTGTGCTGCGATAAGTTAGGACGGTTTGAATTATATCATTTTTTATGCGTAAACATAAATCGACCGAAATGAAAAACAGCACCACGCGTCTTTTTTGTGTAATAGACATCACGGACGTCGTTTTCTCATTTTTTTTCCATAACGGTGTGTTACTGGATTAACGTAGCTGAAAATGGAAAGGTGTAAGCGGTGCGCATTTGCTCCCTCCCTTATTTCTTGTCCCCGATTGCGTGAGTTGCCAAAGACGGCAGCCATTTACAGCGGTTTACACAGCCCTGCTATTAGGCGTCTCCATCAGATAGAACAGTCTTTCGGCTATGGCTCATACTGAGAAAGGTTAGTCTAGCAAAAACAACGTCAGTGCCCCTTCTTCTTTCTTTGACTTTTACCATTTGCTTTATGAGGTACAAGTAACGCTGAAGTTCACTCTGAGTAGCGCTGAAGCGCTACTCTTCACTCTTCATTCACAGTGAATTTTTGCCCGTATGTCCAATTCAGAATCACATTAAAAGTTTTCAAAGATCATTACGTATCTAGCGACCAGTTAAAAAGGAACAAAAATAACGAACGCAATGACCATCGCCATCATTGTAATTCTTTGAGAAGATGCACCGAGTTGCTCAACTTGAGGCGGATGTCAGCGGTCGTTGAAACCTTAATTAGCTGATTACTCATACAGTACGCTCCGCCGGAGTAGATTGTCCGTGGGTTTCACGAGTGGCTTCTTTTGGTTAAAGGATTTTTCTTTACCGAGAACGAGTTCAGAACCTTATGTTGCGGTCGAACTAACTCTGAAGGAGGGAAAAAATAAAAACGCAAAGGCAACGGCAGCTATTCAAAAACCTGCGGTAGTTAGGCAGCCTTACATACGCAGGGAAGTTCAACGAACCCTGTCTTTGTTGAAAATTGATATATTAGAATCTGCCTAATAAAGCTGAACAGTCTTTGTACAGTCCTGTCATGTGCCCCTCTTTACTGATTCGTTGGTCTAGCACCAAATGAATTTGACGATTTCAACCAAAATCTCAAACAATTCAACAACTTCTCAAACACGCTCGCCGGGCAAAAAAAGCTTCGCAAAATCTCAAGCATGATCTCCACAGTATCACCCAAAATTCGCGCGCCGTAGGTAGCCAATTAAAAATTTCACAGTTTCGGAGTATGTTGGGCATTGTGCTGAGTGTTCCTCGGCTGAGTTCCCTAACGCCTAACGCTAAAAACATGATACATTGTTGAATGTACTGCAAAAATACAACCACTGGCCTACAGACTCCAAGCCTACCGAGGGTGTGAGCTTTTTTTTTTGTTGACTATAATTAAGTGGAACAAAGTTTCAGAGGAAGCTTTCTGTTCTGCAAGATTCCCCTGGAGGTCGGCTCTCTGCATCCGCTTCGTTTCGTCATCCTATATTGAGCCCAGTGGTGGGAGCGTCTTCCCTGCATGCAGGCCACAGAAGCTGCCGCATCATGCCCATACGCTAATGCGACTGGAAGGGGACAATGCGGTGCCCGCTGTTGCCTCACCGGGGCTCCTTCCACGGCGCCTTCCTTTACACATAGGGACAGCTGGGCTAACAGCGGCACGCCGTTGCAGCAATACGGTTAGATGTGTGTCTATGGTCTTTGTTTTCTCTTCGGGATGAGGTGAAGGGATGGACTCTCATCCGGGACGTCCGCGTCTAGATGGAGGCTGAATTCTAGAGACGCACATGTTCTGTACGGTGATGGATGACGCTTATTAAGGATCTCCAGGTGGTCGGAAGTTATCCGACGCACTTCACTACGGCGGCCCTTTCTCTCTGCCTCTTTCGAGCATTTGTTTCATCTCTCTCTTTGAGGCACGGCCCCGGGGCTAACCTTGTAAGTTACGTATGCTGCGCCTCTCTGTTCCGCTTATGACAATACTGTTATTGACATCATTATAATAATCATCACAAACTGAACGGTGTACTCGTGGAGCCTGTTGAACGATCCACGCACTCGCGGAGCGCTTGCCGTTGCGCGCACCTCACCAGCATTACAGATATTATCAGATGAGGCAGTCACTGAAGAGTATAGGGTTTAATTATGCTTAATCACAAGGACACTGCTGCTGGAAACTGGGTTTATCTGCAGATAGGCGGCCAAAGTGTGGCTTTCGACACGAAGTGTTTTTTGCGTACGCTTACACTCGTTGTGTAAAGCAGTTTTCCGGCGCTTCAAGCTAAACGGCTTCATTTTAAAGCGGACTGCACAGCACATGTACTTTTCGAGACGAAGTTGGACTGATTGGTGAGTTGTGCGTGCAAATTCGCTAGTAATGAACAGAACACACTCTGTAACTTACGTGTTCGCTTCTTCTTTTCTGCGCAAAGTTTAAGCCTCTCTCACATTTGTAGCCCCACTATACTGTAAACATGAGTGCGCTTAAATATGTTTAAAAAGGGAGTAAGTTGTCCTGTAGCGAACTTCCTTTTATAAAAGAGAGTCCGCTACAGAACAGTTTACTTCCCTTTAACTCCTTGCTGTTTAGAGTGTAGTGCACTTAGAAACGTGCGAACGAAGGAAGTAGGGTCAAGGATTGCCTAGCACCTGTCTGTTAGTCGTACGCATTTCTTGCGTTCCACGCAAAATACGACCACCGATGTCCCACCCTCCAGCACGGCTGAGTTATTGGCGACTACGTTTCGACATTTCCACGACGAACACAAAACATGCAGCATTGTTGTACGTGTAGTGCATTCAGTGATGATACCTTAAGGTTTTTATGTGTTTTTTTGGGGTGCTGACTTCCACGGCTCACTGCTGTTTTAACGCGGCAATTAAAGTGTGCAGTGAAGCAGAAATTATGGCGTCGCCATCTTCGTCGGCGGCGTGAGTGAAAAATTCCGAAAGAAGCAACCTAAGTGGCTCACCCAGATGACACGTGGGCCACATAGGCCACGTGACCTAGTGACATCATCAGAACCTGCAGACTGGATTGTGAGCAAATTGTCTCTCATGGCAGGTGGCAAGTAAATTAGTGACTGGTCGCGAGATATTGCTCGGGATGAGCAACCCGGATCTCACAAGCACCTGCGGTGCTAGTACCTGCCATCGCAGGGAAGTGGTGCACCGCTTAATCGCTGCACCTCTGCGTCAGTAGTGGTATGAGGACTCCCAGGACTGTATGAATTTAAAGTAGAGAATAAAAAATTCGCATGCATGGGCATTAACCCATTAATGCTGTTGCATCATACCCTTAAGGAGAACCTTAAGTGTTTCCTCCAGTATTTGCATGAAAGGGTACTGGCATACAGGAAAGCGCTTCAGACGGAGATATCTATAAAAAACTCCTTAGCCATGATATAGGCGTATAGCTAGCGAGCAGCACATCCAGTGCTCTGATGTTTGACTGCTGGCCCGCCTCTGCTTAAGCAAAACTGGTTGAACCCGGCTGCTGCCTGCAAGTGGGTTCCGCGGATGATTGCCCGGCGACTGTCAGCCCTGAAAGCCACACATTAGACAGCCATACACAGCCTCTTGGCGGCAGCGGGTTTGCCTGACAGATTTAAAGGGATCGTCGCGTCCATCTTTTATGTTTTAAACTCTTTCCTTTTTTTTCCTAGTTATTGCTTTCTCGTCTTCTCCTACAGTGCGTGGTACCAAATGTTTTTGCGACTTTTTAACGTCATTGCCTTTCTTTTTCTCACTTTTTCTATTATGTTTAGCTGTGAATAAGACATGAAACTCGCAACAGGCAACTCCAACTCACTTCACAAGCAGTTCGAGGCCAGTGGTGCAGAAAACGTGTCAATTTAATCCTGAACAAAGATAGCAATAGTACTGGTATCTTGAGGTTACCGTCCGAAGCTCCACCTACACAGTGGAGGACGCCTCATACGAAGGCACCGAATGATTCTCGAGCACCTGGCTTTTCTCAACGCTGAGTGGCATCGGACAGAACGCTGAGTAGTTCTTTTTTTGTGCTTGCTAAATATACTAATCTAACTTATTTTAAGCTTTGTGGGATTCAAATGATAACTAAACTACTACGAGACCGAATAAACATAAGAAAAACATGAACCATATTCAAGAGGCAAGTTTACAAACGTATTCTGAAGGTTTCTCGTTTCGCAATGCTTCTGTTGAGTGTTCTGTTCGCGCATTTCTATAGCCAGAAGTAGATTTTTCGTCCCGTCATTCCCGCACGTACTCATCGGCCGGCGCCAGAAGGTCGGCAAGGGTCAACTCGCAGGCCTGAGCTTAGTAAAGCAGGCTGCTCGCTGCAGAATCCTTCAGCTCCCTGCTGAGTCGGTGCTGATTAAGAGTGTCCTGGCTTAATCGCCGTTTCTTACCGGTTCCTTCGGGCACAGCTGCTTTTCTCTTTCCCCAATGATAACTTGGTCTCGTTTGTCGGCTGTTCTTGAATTATTTCTTTCTCTGGAATAACACCTTTGGTGTTTTTTCTTCTTTTATATGTGTTCCGTCTAGACAAAGGAACTTTCCTCAATTATCCTGTACCGAAAAGCGGCTGCCACTTCCGGGGTTAGAACCTATGATTTAGGGGTCAGGAGCCTAATGCCGCTGATACCCAGCCAATACCACAAATAACCAGTGAAGACAGCAGGGCTCCTTACCTTGCATTTCCGTTTCTGGCCATGTGCATTTTTATGCAGCGTTTTTTTAGGGAAACCGCCAGTTTGAGATATTTTTAATGAAGTACAATTACTGACTGACATCCACCCAATTCATACGGCAACAAAGGAAAGGTATACAACTTTCCTCAGAAGATTCCCGGCCCGGAGGTTAAAACTGGCACCACCGCCTATTGGAGGCAGTCGCTCTATCATTTCAGCCAAGAAGGACGGCGCGCCGTTTTCCTTATTAGCTGTAAGGTGGGCTGCTGGGGGCGCTAATAAGTACTCACTCCCAAGTGGTACATGTTCAGTAGCCACAGAGCTCTAACCGAAAAGCCCCCCACAGGAGTTCCGGACAATAGTTTCCAGGACTTCACCTACGTATTCGCATTTGGTTTAAGCCTTATCTGCGTAGCTGGTATAATGACAAGAAGCTTTCTGGCTTCAATTCCGTCCAGTTATTCATAATGGGGGAGAGCTGAACGCCCCTGTCGGCTATTGAGGCACTGAAGAGAGGGAAAACGACAAGTCTAGAATTGAATCGCTGGAATGTTCTACCCTGCACCTGGTTCACGTATTTAATAAATTGTTACGCATCAAAGCTATATTACGGGCAATGAGACACTTTGCAGTGGTAGACTGCTTTCAACGTGGCGGTCTTTAACGCGTACGAAAGTATTAACGCGTGGGGTGCTATTGTATTTTGCCTGCACAAAAATGCAACTGGTATCAAATCCGCTAACCCGCGCTCAGAAGTCGAACACCATAGCCCGCGACTACCACGGCGACTAGTTTTTCACCTCTAGTGCCAGCTTCGAGTTCGTTTCCCTAGGCTTGGAGTGAAAGCCTTGAACTACAACGGGATCATTGTCATGATTTACAGTTTCAATGTGGTGCATCCAGATCTCGTTGCCATCTCTCAGATACCTGGGATAGCGAATGACAGCGCGACACAAAACTAATCCATGCGCGGATGCCTGAATGCGCCGATAGAGCGTATTTTAAAATTGGAGAGAGGTGGGGTGGGGAGGCGGTTAAAATGAGACAGCTCGTAAGTTGTTACCCCATATCGTTACCCCAGAAGATAGCGAACAGTACAGGTAGGGAGCCAGGAGAGTACCCAGACCAGTCAGCAGCGCTGTGCGCTGGGACACGAAAAACTGGGTAACGCAAGGAAGAATAAATTTGTTGAAGGAGAGCCAGCTGATATCATTATAGGAAGCACACAGCAAACATCTTTCACTAGATGAAGGGAATTTAAAAAGAACGCTACCCTTCTGAGCAGCACAGTGCGGCCTTGTGCTAGGTCATGCATAGTGGCACCTGTGAACATAGTTCGCGTTCAGGAATTGCATAGACTTCGTACAACCGTTGAAAAGTGCATGCGAATACTTGAAGCGCTGGCGCTTTATTTATGGCAAATTATTCGTAAAAGCGCGTATTCTAGTTTCTATAGCACTTTTTATGCGTATGCGAACTATTATTTTTTTTTTTGTGCGGAGCAAACAAAAGTCACTTGGAAGCTTTCATTGTTATAGATCACGGCTTGAGAACCCCGCGCCATGAGCGTCGTGATCATTAGCACACTTAAAGTAGCAATGCGCCATGAAAAGAACCGGCCTTTCCTGTGATACGGAGCATATCTGACTCCATGTTACCGAACGTCCTGCAGGCAAAGCCCTCAGTGGGATGCGTACGAGATGTATCGGCTTCCAGAAGCGAAACATTCGAATAGGTCGCCATTGGCGCACTCTTTTTGATCTGCTTTTATTTAGTCTGTGCTTTCTTTAAAGTGCCTTACCTTTAATGGAATGACTCGTGCCGTTCGACATGAAAATGCTCTTTCGATAAAGCCCATCCCTTAAAGGATCGACGCAAACATCTGCGCCCTAACAATGGATTAAACAGAATATCTCTCCAGTATGTACCTGTAAGAGCATAGAAAATATCTTCCGTTCTAATAAAAGGGAGGTCTTCCGGATGAACTGTCTTTTCTCAGAAATCGTTCGTAGAAGATGCAGATTACAACATTAAAATCTCTCATACATTGCTCTTAGTGTAGGGTAGGAAGCCTGTTTATTCTTCCCGTTAACCTCTCTTCCTTTCCTCCTCCTCCTCCTTGCTCTTAGTTAACCGTTAATGACCGGGTGAAAAAAAGTCCTAAATATTTACCATTCGCTAGCAATTAGTTGCTACCAGCCCCTGCGCTGTTTAAATGAAGGAAACTTGTAACTTTTAATTATACAATTGTGCTTTAGAATGTATTTACTATTATCAAAGTAGGACAAATTTTAGATGTCTAAGGACGATTGAACTGCGCATGCATACTGAGACACAGACTGAAAAGTGATAGCCAAATTAAGTATTAATCCGCCCCCTGTTACGGACTGAGAATGCCAACATGCCAAGAATGTTTAAGCGACTGGGAGTCATCAATCGACAGATGCTTCAAGGAGGCGTGGGTTTGGCTGCGGCGCCACGAATGCAGGTGGCAGAGTCAACGAGGGACCCCCCCCCCCCCCCACCTCTTGTATACATGGTAAAATGGTCATGCACTGCCTGGGAACATTTCTCGGGACTATGACCATGTTTAGTTCACAGCGCCAGACCCACCCGGTACGCAAAGAACTCGTTTTCCCCTAAGTGTTGGCGGAGGCGGCGGCCAGCGCGGTGCTGCGAGTCACAGCAGACGCAGCTGTGTTTGATTAAGGCGAGCAAGGACGCCGGAATGCTAGTGCTTCGGAAAGGACCTCGTCTTCCCCTAAGTGTCTTCCCCTAAGTGGAACCATCTGCGCAAGTGCAGCGGCGGCCTTTCGTTCCAACAGCGCGCTGCGCAGTGCAGGTGACTGACCTTCGACGCCGACTGGTCCTCCATTTGGGCTTTTCATCTCTGTTTCAGGGACAGCACGGGCAATAACTTGCCAGACGTGGCGGGAGTGCGTTGTTGGGGACGTCCTGGTAGGCGGATCCTAAAGTCTGGACACGTGATCGACATTGCAATGATTGGACGCATTTTTAATGAGCTAAATCCCCCAACTAGGGACCTGGGGACAGGGGACCCTATTTAAGCAGCAATCTGGCATATGATCAAGCAGCTCCCGCTTCACTCTTTCGAGCTCTGTAAAGATGTAAATAAACCCTTTTCAGTCTCCTCTCCACCTCGAAGCCCATCTCGTCTCCTCGTCACCCCACAGGAGCAGACTCCCGATCCGGAACCCGTGGACCTGGGAGCGGCGAGGGATGGCCCAGGCGAACCAGGGGCACACATCTAACACCCCTGCGGATTTTGCCGTAGGGGCGTTGGAATCTTAGGTTCTCCTGCCTCTGTTGTCAACTTTTGCATTGAGTGATCTCGCCGCAAGGCTGGCGCGTATCTGGCATCTCACAGTTTCCGTTCGCTTTCATAAATACCGTGGGAAATGTTCGCTCAATACAGTATTGCTCCACTTCGCTTCTGCTATCATAAATGGAGTCTACGGATGCTTCTGCCGTTTGTCTCGCACGTGATACGCTGGGTGGGGGGGGGGGGGGAAGCAAGATTTAGCGCTTGAAAAAAAAAGTTCGCCTGGTACCAAAATGTGGTACCAGATGAGGCGCTTTTAGATTTTCTACTCGCGCCATGTCACTAGCAAGTACTCAAAGAGAAAAAGCTAGCCCAGACAACTGGCCACCCTGGCCAATCTCCCGCCATAAATATGTGCCATTAAGCTTGAGGACATCATCATCAACTGAGTTCTGGTGCAAGTGCTCGCTTAACCTTTGCTGCGAGAGAATTGTAAGGACTGAAAAAAGCGAAGATGAAGGATCTTGAACATGGGAATGTCGTAATTCATGCACGTCCACTCCTCTTAATGCGTCTGTGTTCGTGTTTAGCGCTCCTGAACCTCCATTTATATGCATCATTAACCCCAGCAACACGTACTGCTCTGTTTAGCATAACAGTTCACTCTTTGTGATCATGCATTCACTTCGCGTTGTAATTAAAAAAAAACGGTGGCTGGCGCGAATGACCGCCAATTTCCACGTAACGTGCCGTGCAGACATATTAGTGAGCAAAGGATTTTTGCAGCAAAACGGGCTACAGGACAAGAGAGACGGGGAATGAAGATTCCGCATCAGAAAGCAGCAGATTCAATCTGCATGCTGGACAACATTATTTTTCTTTTTATCTGCCCACACTAATGTATGTAAATTAGCAAAGCCCTCCCGGCAAGCAAAACCGGTCACCTGTATAACACATTCTGACAGTGATGCAAGCTGTGAGACTTACAGTCACGCCCAGATGTTGGTGTGCACGTGCTGCAAATATAAACAAATCGCGCGTCTTTTCGATAGGAAACAAGCGAAGGGGCAACAATATCGAAGCCGTAATAAAAAATGGATTTGACAGGCGATGATAAAATCTAATGCGACATATTTGCGTCAGCAGTGTGATCCAAACTTTCATCGTTTCAAGTTCAATTTTAATATTCGCATTTAAATTGGAACAATTGCTGAATGCTGACACCTCCTACGCGAACCCTCTCTCTTCCAGCTACCGCCATGGGCGCTATAGCCGCGCGCCACCCGTTCACTCTCGCAATCATTCACTCGCTCAGACGGCGGCGGCTCCAACACGAGTGCTAGTTCCCCTGGCTCCTGCTAGGGGCGCTATCGCACCTCTTGCTAAAAATGCTTCGAACATATTGTATTAACTTTATATTAATTTTCTATTTACTCACCTATGCTTAATTCAAATACGAATGCTTTCAAGTATCCTGGGAGAGATATTTCAAACATTATTATAAATACGGCAAAAGTAACTTTTGCCCGCTTAGTGTATTCATTATATGTTTAAAATATACTAGAACTACGCTATAAATAGGTTGCATTACATTAAAAATGCACTATAATACATTCGCTTTGGCTTGAGGAAAGTCTGCTCGTCGGCTTTACCAGACGAGACTAACAGAGTTGCCCACAGCAGAAAAAACGACTGACCCGGCTGTAAGCAATAAGCATAAAGAGCCCATTACTGAGAAAACGCGGCGCTGTCATCAATAAAGAGGTCTATGACATTGGTAGGTCACGTGACGCAACGTGAATGGGAAATGCGTTGCCACACAGTAAACGCCACCAGAAAGTGACGCCAGCAAACAAAAAAATGCTCCGAAAAGCTTGATACTTGGTTTGCCTTATAGGTATACACCCCACGAGAGACTACACATTATCTTGTCCGGTCAGGTGTTTTTAACGCAGACTGTGGGCTCCCAAATTTTTGCACAAGTGCCGAACTGGTCGCGTTCGAATCCGGGGGCGATCTAGAACCGAATTGCTAATGGCAACTTGCTTCGGGAATCGGTCAGGAGTCGAAATATTAAGCAACAAATACATGGGCGTCTACGGGAGCCGGTCGGCATTGCGAGTTAGGGTCCATTTCACTGGCATGCTCGGGCTCGGAGGTCCTCAAGGTGGCCTTGGCGGTATAATGCTGTCACGTTCTGCACACGTAATATAAATGAGTAGTGACTGTCTTCCGGCTAGAAGTTACCACAAACGAAAGGACAATGGAAAGGGGAGAGTTTTCGCTGTTCCCCGAAATCAGATTTAGAGCAGTAGATTCAATTCCCGGCAGCTTTAAGTGTGCGGAAAATATGTTTACGTGAACTGCCCATTTGTTAGAATAAAATGCACATTAGGCGAATTAATTTCGTGTAAAGAAAGCAAGCTTTAAATACTTTGCCAACATGCAAATTCGATTCCCCGAAACGCGATTTCGAGCACTAGATTGTCCAACGGCAGCTTGAGGTGTTCCGAAAATATCTTTACGTGGGCTGCGCGTTTGTTAAAATTGAAGTAGACTTAATTTCGTATTTACGAAATCCCACTTTAAATGCATTGCCAACACTCAAATGGGATTTCCCGAAACTCGATTTCGAACTGTAGATTGTTCTACGGCAGATAGAAGTGTGCTGCAAATATGTTTAGAATGACTGCCCGTTCTTAATAATTTAAGTATACTTTGGACGAATTAATTTCATGTTTACGAAAGTATACTTTTATTGCATTGACAAGATGATGGATCCGCATACCAATTTTTTTCACGTATTTGAAACGTGTTCGAAGCTTGCTTTAAGTGAGGTATTTTTGGACATATTCTAAGAATATAGTTCAGATACCAAGCATGAAATTTCAGGAAACTATCTCTTGCATACTTTTAGCGCACTCATAACCCGAAAATATGTTTAAAATAGAATATAAATTTACTCTCGGTATATTCCAAACAAAATAGTATTCGCTAAGAATTTTCTCCCTCACGCACTCCGCCCACACATACATCAGGTAACGACACCCGCTAACAACAAAATTTGACTAAACGTGCTCATACTCTAGTGCGGCAGAAATTGCGCATAAGGAAAGAAATTGATATCAACCGCGGAGACAGGTTAGGAGCGAAGCCTGGCTGTAGTACGGCCTGGTGAATAGCAGGTCATGAAACAAAACTGTACCGGGTTCTTTTTGAATAGAGCGCCCGTCATGCGGATAGGCTCACAAAGATTGTGTAGGTTCCTAAGGAGCGACATTCAAGTGAAACCACTGCAGGACCGAGTATGGCATTAGTTCGGAAGGGCTTCGCATCAATGCTCGTGCTCTGTCTATTTTTCTCTAGGGCTACAGGCAAGATATCACGTTTCAAACTTTAGGAAATAAAAAAAAATTTACCCCGCTCAGCTGACGCTAGCCTCTCTATATTTACTGAGCCCGATGACAGGACAGTAGCAGTTAATTCTGCAACGTTTATCTTTTAATACTTTAGAAAATTAAACAAAATCAGTGATTTTCAAATGCGTGGCGCGTGTTTTGCTCTCCCCTTGCACTACATGCTGTCCCCTATACGTTCGGTAGTATATTGCTTATACCTTCTGGCCATCTTCAGAGGAAGTTTTGTTGGGCGCATGAGCTGCCTTCTAATAGGAATTTGTTCTGTTTCCGGAGCTTCAAATGTCACTAGTTTACACACCGCGCTCTTCATCGACGTGCACTTTATTAACTGATGGTGATGTGGTTATGGGTGTTACAGTGCAGTTTATGCAGTGCAAGACGGTGTCAAAGCTACTCGCGGTGTTCCAGAATCGAACTTTTGTTTGCGATATGTACAAACAACAAAAAATATTTGGCGCGTCGAGTTTACTACTATTTATGTGCTCAACTTAATGACAGAAAATAATGTAACTCATATCGGCCAGGCTGGTTTAAGTGTGCTGATCTAAAACTTGCCTGCCCGTGGCCCGAGCCTGCACATTCCAGCCGATGCGTGTGGACCCCTCCCATCGCAATGAACACATTCCAAATCACGCTCACTACGATTCTCCTCATTCAACCGTCTAAGAAAAGAGCCGCCGTCATCAAAGACTGGATTTGTAAACAGATTCTGCACGAACGCGCATCATGACCTATGTGCGTTCTGGACACCTTGAACTTCATTGTCTTGTGGGAATGGGCAAGCTTTTAATCGTGCGAACTACGGCTTGAGCATGTAAATAAAATGAGGGGCATGCATTTCTTTCTTTGCACCAAAAACATTGCGAATACGTAAAGCAAGTGTGAATAAACAAATACAGCACTAAAACCGGAGTAGTGCGCGTTCTAGTGCCTAGTACTTTATTGAAGACACTCATTTTGAAGACGCAGTATGCGTCCTCGCAATCACTGTCAATCTTACACGTAATCTTCGTGGAAAAAGCACCCCACAGAAGAATACTTTACTTAGCACTTATGGATCCACCGAAAGGCTGGATAACGAAATCGGCGCGTCGCTGCTATTCAGAATATGCGGTATAGTCAGGAACGGCGAGATTTGATAGTTGCGTGCTGCCTGCAGCTTGCCGTACACATCGAGGGGAACCATACAAGGACAGTGGCGCGAGGCAGATTGTTGTGTTAATTCAAATATTGTGTGTTCTTAGCTCTGGCACATCGGTACTTATCTGCTGTAAACGGCCACAAGCAAAGTAAACAGGTTGGTAATGGGGTCGCGAACCAGCGCAATTAAATGATGAAACTCCCATCTGTGCAGTGTATCGATGGCGGAAACATTGCTGAAGGAACGTGTGTATCTACCTAACCGGCTGTACCTAATTAGCTTACCAGTATTTTTGGACCAGCACCCGTCACTACCGTAGGAGGTAAAAGTACGCAAATACCACAGACGGAAGGTTAGGCATGAAACGATTATGGGCCTACCTTTTTTCAGGTAAATATTTCCTGTACGAAAATAAAATGAATGCAAAGGAAGGAAGAAGTATACAAAAACGAACAGCGAAATGAACGGGAAACGGGAATGAACGGGTCAAAGCGTTCTGTACTGCGCGAGCCAGGTCGCGCTCCCAACGTCATCTTCGTCATCAGTGCCGCTGCATCTCCACCTGGATAAATCTGTTGCCTGCGACTTCTAGTTTCTCGCCCTAGGTTTTACTGGGATACAGGGTATGGCGACAAAACTGATGTATTTTGCGATAAGCAGAAAGAGTTGATATTTGAGACGATTATATTGACTTTTTATGCAGTATCGGCTCAAAAACTTGCGCTTGTACGGTAGAGGTTCGAGGGAGCTCTGTTAATTATGATGAAAATAATTTATTAAGCAGCTTTTGAATTGGATAGCTAAGCACTGCATAAAAAAATTAAACTTGTGGAAAAAATTCTGAAAGGATCCTGGAAGATCCCGTTTTAACATGTGCACGCTACAAGCAGCTGCGACGTCCGGAGGTCTTAGCTATATATTAGTTAATGTTTCATAGGGTGCGCGTTTCAATTTTTTTTTCTTGTAGCGTATGCCATAGCAGCTCTACTAGGCAACCTGATGAAATATTTTGATGATTGCTTCGTTGCAGACAAATACGTGACTGAGTTACTCCATTTGGTCGCACTAAGGTAAACCTATCCAGTCCTCTATCAAAAGCTGGTGCGGACAGCGGTAAATAGAAAATCTTAGAGGGACATGGGAATTACATGACAGCAAGAGAAAGGATTGCTGATTATGAGTGGAGTGATGCGGTCAGTTGTTTGCGCAGCGCTATAGAAATGGCGCTAGAATAAAACGAACATAAAATGGACGGACTGGCTCCCGCTAAAGGATGTATACTTTACATCACGAACCTACGTACCAGACGAATCATCTCGGGTTATGCATTTTCTTTCTTGCCTTGTGTCACTCATGGCAACAGCGTTCATTATAGCTGGTGCGTGTCTGCACCTGTGCCTCCTTTGAGAGTTGCGTCAAAGACGGCATCCCAGGAAACAAATTTAGTTTACCTTTTCGTGCTCTCAAATCGTGCTTGAGCTCCGTGGTATGTGTTGCTAGTGTCTGTGAGTCCCGGTGAGAGGTGTTTGCTGGGGGCCGCTGCAAATAAACCCCTGAAGCGCCCAACCGAAACGCAAAGAAGCTTTAAGGAATGGATTAGAGCAGAAAGTTGGGCAAGTTGATTTAGGTGCATGGAAGAAAAAGCCCGTAAAGACGAAGGCGGAACGGAGGAAATTGAAGCAGGTAAGGAATAAATGGCGAAAAAAAGGAGTTCATTTCGGCAGCGGCGCAGCAAGCGCACTGGTCAAAGTGACACTCTCTACTTTTGGAGATCTTCCGCGCTGCGCCCTTAGAAAATGGTCGATAGATAGTCTATGGACTTCTTATAGACCCTATTGCCTTCCTATAGATATTTACTTGCGGCTATTCATAGGCTGTAGACTGTCTACGGACCAAAGTCTACTTACAGTGTATGGCCATAAATCTATCGATTGTCTATAGACTGTAGAAGAACCGACAACTGATCGAGTTGGTGCATCATGGACGTGGTAAAAAACAGCGCAGCGACGACGGACATGTACGAAGAAAGAAGACGGACAAGCGCTTGTCCGTCTTCTTTCTTCGTACGCGTCCGTCGCCCCTGCGCTCTTTTTCACCACGTCAAGGTCTATTGACTCTCTATAGGATTTGTACTACCTGTAGACTGCTCTCTAAGATTTGTCTATAGAGATTCTATAGTCTTTATAGGCAGAAGTCTATGGACGGTCTATAGAATGTTAGGAAAAATTTTAGTAAGGGCGAACTTGCTACTCCCTTGCAATGGAAAGCTGGCTGCCGTACTTCTGGGCAGCCATCACTTCATCTTTTCCAGCGAAATATCTGCGAGACGCAAAATCTACGCGGTGCGAGGCTATCAGCGCTTCAGGACCCATCTGTGGCATAACAAGGCGCTTTCGACGCTCTTGTCAGCAGCTCGTTAGGGGCTCCCCAAGCCCACTAATTTAAGAGACGCTCTCTGCGTTTGTGAGTCAGAATTCTTGCCTTCGCTGTTTCCTTTTTGGTGTTCGTTTGTGCACTGTTGACGAACCCAATGCAAAGTTCGTGATTCCATAAAAGGCGGAAAAGGGGAGTGAAAATTCTAGCATGGAGTCTGAAAAAAAGCGCTCTGACAAAAAAAGTTGCATGACTTAGTGACAATATTTTAGAACTTTAAACACCTCTTTAGGGCGCAAGTGAGCTAGATAAAGGGTGACTTTTCGTAGTATGCTGGTGCTCGCACAAATGAAAAAAATACAGCAGGTAAAATGAAGCAGCTGAGGCAAGAAATGCAAGAATCGCTGAAATAGAACCATGATCTGAAAGCCGAGAATGTTGGCTTGCGCTTAACTGTGAAGACCTTGAACGATATAAACATCTAAACAATCTGCAAATAAAATATGTTTCCGTAGGAACGATCATTTGATTATAGTACAGAATTTGAGGGAGCGTTTTGGCAACAATGCTGATGTTGCTAATACTCTGGCATGTCCCTAGACCCGTATGCAGAGGTCCAGTGCGCAAAGTATAACCATGCGGTTCGTGCGCATAATCAAGCCAAAAAACTTTCAGAATAAATGTGAAATTAAACAACTGATAACGCTGTCTTTGGTAATAAAATAGGAGCACTAACTTTTTCGCATTAAAATCTGTCTGTGAAAAAACGTTTAGTGCTCGCTGCTGCGGCTTAGATGAAAAAAAAATTATTTTGTAGAGACTTCCGGCGAGGAAAAAATATGCGCGCAATGATCAGGAAACGGAGGTTGTTCCCGTAGTTAGCCATGCATACCTGGCGCAGATTACTATGTATTTGTAATTACAGAAACTAAGCAAGATACACCCCTTATTGTTAAACCAAGGCACGTGTAGTTAATACACCGTTCAATTTGCGCAATATTCATGACAGCAATAGTGATTAACATTTTCCGTATGTCATTTGTATATTAGAACCATAAAAATAAAAGCGATGATTTAATTACACATCTCTGCCTGTTTGAAATTCGTTATGACATCCTTGAATGTTTTTAAACATGGATTACAGATATATAATAGACACATGGCTTCTCCGGTTACGTCTCTGGGTATCTCTTTCGCGAACAAAACGCGCGGGAGAATCAGGTATCCAACTGTATTGGACGCGAAAGAAAACGAGTTTCTTGCAACGTTTCTATAGCTCGCTATTTCAAAATAATGTTCGTTTGTTATCTTGCGAGATATAGAGAATATAATTTGTATAGACTCACACGCTACCGCAACGAAAATTCAATTTTCCGCATAGAATTACACTCGCTGAATACGCATGACTGCGACAATACGTAAAAACTATGCTACGCTGTTATATATATATCCGTAACAAATTCATAACCACATGAATTTCGGACTGATGTACCCTCATTGGAATTAAGTAACTGCGGGCCCGAATCTTTTATAGCGTTTTTTGAAGAGAAATGTACAAAAGACTCCGAGGCGCTCAGATAATTTTCTGCCGTAAAATCTATGATGCTACACTGTAAATCTTTCTGCATTGAATAGAAAGTGCAGAAAGTAAATTCGGCAGTCAGACAGCATTTTTACAAAACTTTTGAGCTCGCTTTTAACATTGCTGCCAGTCCGTTCTGATCAGAATTCAAACTGGAAAAGGCCGTTTCCCGAAGAAGCATAGTTTATTAAGGATCCTTAATAAGTCTTAGTGAACCAGGGTTACCGCTGCAAACAATGAATGTAAAACACCCTAGCGCCGTCTAGAAACAATAAATAAGAGCATTTCATGAGCTGAGCGTTGATTTCTATTGAAGGGCGCGTAACAACCGGCGTAAGACATAACAGAATAGAGGAACCTTCTGTAGTTAACTTAAGAAACCTGGAATAAAGAATAAGGTCACATTTTAATGAGATTGATCACGCGGTGCAGCACAATTTATAATGGCTAAGTTTCACGGCGCAATGTCGCTTCAGCTAGTTTTATGCGTTTTGCATGCCAAACTAAAGCTATAAGAACTCATTGCTTCGACTTTACATAGCCATAATCTTTCATTCTAGGCCAGTTATTCTCATCTTCACTACCATCTCAAAGGTCCGTCCTGTTGAACTAAAATTTAGCAAGCAGCCGGGCTACTACTACTTGAACTGGAGTATAATGCGCTCTATGCTTCCAAACGCCTGCATCAGGAGCTTTGGTTTGCTTTGCTACGCTGCTAATTCAGTCTTTGCGTTTATACTGTAGTTTACAACTCGGGAGAAGGGCTATCTTCATATCCATGTGGTTTTCCGAATTTCTAGTATACCTTGCAGCGCTGTTTCTTCATGCAGATCGGTCTTGACATAATTCAGAATATGAAAAGCGCTGAAACTGAACCTGCATTGTGCATTACCGCTCTTCCACCAATTAAGAGGCGCTTCCTTTCGCTTCTCCTATTATACGTGCCGTGTGTCTCATAGTGTCCTTGGCAACTTTCTTCATCTCATTGTCCTTAATTCCTAAAATGCCCCTCCCTCCTCAGGGCAGGGTGGTCTACCGGAACCGAACTCTATTTTTCTCTCGCATTGCTCTTCTCTGTGTCAGTTTTTGCTTTTGTTGCTGCGGCTTCTACTGCGTCCAATCGCCTATTTCATTGCGGCCGATAAACGATGATGCACACAGTAGTCGATCAGCAGAACAGCGCTGAGACGGCTGTAAGAGAAGAACTGCATAGCTCGGGCGCTGAGTCCACATCTTCTTATGTCCCTTGCAGGAGAGGCTACACTTAACGGGAAATTTTGAGCACGTGTGTTTGCTGCTCGCGCAGACCACATGCAGGAACCTTGCTTAGGCAGCTTGACCGCACAGTGCGGCAGGCACTGCGAGAGTGCGCCAACTTCTCGACGACACCTCATCTTGGGCGGCGAGAGCCACAGAACCGCACGATAAAGTGTTCGCGGTAAGTGTGGTCCGCCCTGTACGTATTTTCTGAACACCGTCATGCTCCAACTATCTGACCTCCGAAAACTCTTTGGTCGAGAAGAAAATTTATTTCTTCATATGCGTGACTGCATGATGCGAAGATAAGAAGCCAATCAGAACTTGGTGATAAGGCAACTCTATCAGGCTTTCGCGCCTCGGAGGAAAACGAGAACACCGTGGTTAGGTGCCTCTGCTGTCGCCAGAAGCCCTTCTGACGGACGCTAAAAACTTGATCGGCTTCTTAAGGATGAACTCAATTTTATCAGCTGGTCTGAAGGACGCATTTTTTCATCGCATTCATTACAAAAGATGACCTTTCGCGGCTATGATCCATGAATTAACTCTATATGTATGACAGTGGCAAGCTTTGCGGAAGGAACCTCGAGGATCTAACCAAGCGAGTCTCATCAGGGCACGTCTAGAAACGCATTCATACGTTACAAAATAGTGCGGAGTTTGTATACGACAGCCAGAATATGCTCCTTTATAACACTCCATGATGACTTGAATATAGAAGAGCTAGAACAGCCGCGGCCACGCCTAGAGCCACAGGCGAGACATGTACTACCTCGGACAACCACGTACTGAGGCTCTCTTTAGAAGTGCAGTCTCGTTTTTCAGTTCTACAATTTAGAGCTCATTCTTCAGCACTCTTTGCAGGTGACGAACTTTTCGAGCGCCGCGGCACTGGGAGTACATCCTTAAAAAGAAGAAGGCGTATACATTTCTTTTAAAAACTCCAGGTTTAATCTACACCATTTTCTGTTTACTTCCGCTGGTCCCTGGGGCCTGAGTCTCAGGCTGCGACAACGGTCTCTACAAAGCGGGCAGAAGCTAGCGTCCTCACTCGCTGTTCCGGTGCTGCTAGGCTGAGCAAGGAACGGCTCGATTTGTCAGGAGTACTGATCGAAGTAAACCTTCACAGCCTTCTGTTTCGCTGAATCGAGAAAGAAACCTCCCTCCCCTCCCGGAGCACCGCTTTTGAAATCTGCGGCGTCGAAGTTTTCTTGACGCCTTTTCATGCGTGTGACGCTTCAAGGTGTTGCCGGCGTTGCAGAATGCCTCCAGGCTTCGATCCCCGTCACAGAAAGACGAGGCGAAAGAAAAAAACAACAACAAGGATTAAAGAATAGAAAGGCATGGAAGGGTCAGCTCTGAGGAAGGGAGAAAATCGAAAATAATGGGAGAGAAGTTATAAGCCTAACGTCACTTTCAGTTGGCCACAGGTTCAAAGTGGGCGGGTGGGGGGGGGGGGGGGGTTGCTGGTTGAAAGGAGCGCGCAACTCGATTGGTGCGTTAGCGCCCGCGTTTTTTTTTTGTTTTGCGAGGGGATAACATTGTTCAGCATTTTTTATTTGTCTTACAATACTGGTGGCAAAGTGGGCCTTCCGAGATGTGTTGGATGGTGTTGGTAACGAGCACAACAAGAATCGAAGGCCACACTGCCGCCATCGAGGACCGTCCGGGGGCGAACCGGAAAAGGCGGTGTTGTGGTCAGGAGTGCCGTGGGAGATCTCGAAATTCGCGAGCGAAAAATAAAAATAGACGCAACGTAGCAGTAGGAAAAAGGTGTGAACCTGAAATAGAGGTTGTTGTCACCTTGCGAAGCAAACACGTATTTTTTCTGCGGTTATTTGCTTTTTATATGGCTTTGGTGTGGCCTCGAGAAAAGATTTGTTCCCCGAAAAAGGAAATGTCCATAGCAGGAAGGAACAAGTTGTCGCAGTGTAAAATAAGCAGAGTTCAAATGCTTATGAAGGGGAGAAATAAAACCGAACAGGAAAAAAAAATCTTACCTTTGGCAAATCAACGTTGAAGTTCTTTGTATTCTTTCTCTCTCTTCAGGTAAGAGGACCACGCAGTCCAGCTGTCTCTGGGGACGAGCTGTTCCTGGCACTGGGGTGAGATATTCCCCCGCAGCGCAATTGCGAATTCTGCTTTACTTACTTGATTTTGCTTACCGATTCTCCTTTCCTAACAATGTAGACTCCAAGGTAGGAGAGAACCGAAAAAGAAGCCAGACGTGTAGATAAAGCATAGATATCTCACGTGAGCTCTTGGCCTGGGGAGCAGTGGTCGTGTTTTGAATTATTTATTTCTTGTACGAAAGAATACAGCAGCCGCAGGGGAGAGAAAAGGGTAATGACTGGACGACGGATTGTGGGGTGGTTGCGTTGCCCAGCAGAAGAGTAGGCACGGGCATACAGTGAGCGTGACCGGCCAAGCCGGACCACATCACCACCTGACGTTCCTAGAAGCCACGCGAGTGACCCCGTGCCTCCTGAGCCCTTCATCATTATCGTATTTTAATTTCTCTCTGTTTCCTCCTCCAACGGCAAAATTTTTCAATTTTCAAGGCTGAACGCGCCATGCGCTCGCCTGTGCTCAGTATTCTTGGGGGCTTTCAGAAAGCGAAGGGGGCTAAGAACAGGGAAAGAGCTGAGGATGCTAGGTGTACCGGGGAATCTGCGAGGAGATAGTGACGGGCACGGGGCAAAAAATGAAAACAAAGCCCACATTTTTACCAAGGAGCAACATGAACACTGTGATGCATGGCGAGAGTGTTGTGATGGCCAGTGACCGGCATTAGTTTCGAATCTTCTAGCAAGGGAAATATATCTCCTTCTTATTATACGTCGCGACGCTGGTATTAATTAAATGTAATCGGAGGTGGCGTCATTCGTGTCGTGGGTCACTAGGAAATGCATGTACGCGCGTGCGATGGTTGCTGATGAGAAAGGTGGAGCGAGCGTGTTTAAACTTTGCCCACGGGTGCCTAACAATGGAGGTTTCTTTAGGGTTGAAGTGCAGAAGCCGCATGGCAACGTCGCATCTTGTTTCACATCACAACGGCTTGTAAAGTGAGTGAGAGGCTGCCTGAAGGTTAAGAGATGATTGTATTTAATTGTAATGAGAGCGCAAATGGGTTAAATAGAAGCTCATCATGGTGCATGCAGTAATGTAATCACTTGCATATGTTACAGTAACTGCACATTTAAATAAAGCAAAGAGGGGGCTTACTATAACTCGTTTTTATTAACAATTCATGAAGTCTGGCTCAACAGGTCTCTTGAAATTGTGTACAACGCTATATTTTTGCTATGAATATTTGTTTTTCTTGCAGCCACAGCTGGGGTCAGTCAGTTCTGAGTCCAAGTGCAGCGGATCACTCTTGAGAGAAAAAGTGATGAAACAAGTTATGTCCCATTTGACACATCGTGAACTGCATAAAATTTATCCGCGTAAAGTGCATGTCTTGTACCGAACTTCGCATATTATAACAGTCGTCACGGCTGAGTACCGCCTACCGGGGAACGACAGCATCTTAAATGATCTGCACATACCTGTTTCTTGCTCCGGCCGCGGATGTATCATGCATCATCATTTCTGTACGCGTCGCTTCTGATTTTCTGCTGATATATGTTAGCCTTCTTTTACTCTGGAAGCCATTCTGCCACTCCTCCAGACCAAAGATTATGAGTTCTCTTCATCATTTCCTGTGCCAAAAACTGTTTGTGTTTACATAAAGGTATTATATCATTAAAAAAAATTGCGCCTCGTTCGATGACAGTAAAGTGGGAGACAGTGCGATTTGTTGGGCTTAAAATTACATTTAGCGCTCCAAAGACGGGACGTTGATTTATACGCTAAACTGTCCTGGCCTTAAATTTTCATTTTTGTGCAAAAGAGTACGTATCTTATACCAAAAACCTAAGCACGCGCGAATGCGCATAAAAATCCGCCCAATAAGCGCATTTTCAGAGCGGTAGGTCAGTAGTGTTAACCTTCCCTTCCGTTTCTAGATTGCACTACGCATAAAAGTGTAATGATTATGCACGACCTTGACTTCATACCATTATTGTATATATCGCTCAGATGTCAATGCGATTTTTAGGTCTTTTCATGCAGATCTCACTGTACATTATGCTTTCATGGCTTTCAGAATACTCAGGTGACCCCTGCGAACGACTTTTCGTTAAGCAACTCACCTCATATTTGCAATTGCCATAAGAAACGTTGAAAAAAATGTATGACACTCGGCAATTGGGAACACGCTACGACAGTTGATTTTATACGGTCATTTATAGAATAGAAGAGCACCTAAATTATTATTAAAAAAACTACATGCATGAAAATACTCGAATGTAAGTACTTCGCTCGATTTCTTTCACATGCAGCTGAACCTTCTGCTTGGAATAATTAATACGTGCTTTCTGACATTAATTTCCACGTTGTCGCGATCAGCGCTGGAACAGGTACGCTGAAAATAAATCACCGCAATGCCCCTACTGCTCCCCCATCTTCCATTCTTGTTAAGTGCACCCAGTTACAAATTACTTTACAAATTAACGCGCGGATTTCGGCTGAATTATCGCGTCACACTGACAGAAATTCACGGCAGTATACGGCCTCTGTAGAGAACAGAAAAGAGCAAACCAAAAAGCCAGGCAGAAATTCAGAAAAACTGAAGAAAGGTTTGCAACTTTAATCTCATCATTACGTCGCTTGGCATTCATGATTGCGTTCCGAACAGCTTCGTTAACGCATAAGGCGCAATTCGTGCAATGCCGTCACTCGGATGGCGTCCAAGGAATGCGTCGAATGAAATTGCAGGCGCGAAGAAGCAGCTTGTGCTAACTAAAGAACGCCGGAATGAACAAAGGACGCCCATGTCCAGATGGCCTTTTTTCTCAGTAAGTGTCCGTGACGCGACCACTCTTCGCAGCACTCGGAGCGTAATTGAAGACGGTCCTCAGCACGCAGGCCAGCCCCGCTCGAAGGAACGGCCGCTGCGGACCTGATGCCGAGGCAGTTGCGTAATCGCGACTGAGCTCCACACTTCGCGAGTAACGCCTTTGATGCTGTGTGTGAAGTAAACCGGCTACCAAGACCGCCGCCGGAGTTTCCAGAACAGGCGTGCAAAGGAACTCAAAGGAAAGCGCCAAGAAGAAAGGAGTTGGAATTTCACGCGCAGCGCAACAAAGGGACCTCTATCTGGGAGAGAAAAGAAAAAAAATTCAACCAAGTTGCTGAATTCAAAACAACACAGAAGAGTTTCCGAGCAGAGTTCAATTTTTTTTTTGCGCTTTATCTCGTCGTCCAGACTCCGCCTCGGGTTAAACTTGTCTGTAGGACTCGCGTAGCACATTTTAGGTCGCCTCAAGGAAGATGCTATCTAGCCGTAGTATTTGAATAGACCTCTGCAAAGTCCCGTGGCTTCTAGACGGGCTACTGTCCCTCGCCCGTCTCTGTTCTTTCAGTTGGTTAACTAGCTAGGCGTTCCTCTGCCGTTTTACATATTTGAAATATCGCCACCTTAAGTCTCTTTCCATAGAGCTGGGGAGCAATCTTCACGGTCCGCGATTCTTAAAGCGCTGAGTGTTCGCCTGCTTTCTTTCGGCTTTGTCGACGCGTTCGTCCGCCACATTGACTCCCTTCTCGGTTCCAGTAGATTTACGCTCTTTTTCCGGCTTCCAAGCTCTCCGTTAACCCGGCTGCATCTTCGGGCTGAATCGATACTGTCGCTCGTTGAGCCCTTGGAACCCCTCAACAATGAAGAACGGCAGAAGATGGTGGGGATGATAACTTTAATCCTTGCCCATTGCGTCAGTGTGTTGGAACTAACGTAATGTACCTGGAATTAAGCTTGATGAGGACTACAGTCAGCGCTCTTGGCTTCACGTCGTACCCAGCAGTTCTGCACGCAAGCATTTCTGAACAGGGAAGAGTTTATAAACGAAATGTTTTCATATATTGAAAGACTTCACTATGACAATAAATATATCCACATACCTCCCGTCAGCAGACTTGCATTCTTTTGCAATCAACGTTTTTTCTATCGAAAAAAGCGTTCCCCATTACTTTTCTACGGCAATCTTAACAACTCGATTTCAGCAATGGAAACACTACAAAAGAGAGGTTTTCCTGCACATCGGAGTAATGTACGATTATCTCCAATATTCCTATATCAGAACCTTACTGCTTTCCAATAATCGAAATATTTGTCCAAGCATGTTGGACATGGATATGGTAGGGGCTATGAGCGTGCCTTGACAAAGTGTGCTTTTCCAGTGTGGCCAAAAATGGCAACACCTGTGCAGCTGTGAGAGTTTAGTAGCTAGGCATGGCTATATAAAAATATAAGTTATTACATCTGCGCTTGCTGTTGTATCGAGACATACTGCACCGGACCCTCAAGGAGGATACTGCGGTAGTGCCGTACAATATTAGATTGCCCTCTTTCAAGGAATAACAAGGAATGCAGCTCGAGTTCTATGTGTTTGAGGCACTGGTCAACTATGGAAGGAGCCGTATGGGGTCCCGCACTAGGGACCTCTCCTAGAATTTGTAAGGGGCTGGACCTTAAGGCCAGTCCCCACTCTCTCTTGCAGATAGCCTTGAATAAATGTTTTTTACCGCCACCTCCGCGTTCGATGAAGCTCCTGTTCAAGCGGAGTGCGCTTTGATTCGAGGGGTATGCATGTTCGATGTGTGGTCAACTTCTTGTCTGGTGTCATTTGTTTGTTAGTTTTTTTTTGCAGCCAGAGCTGTATATGGCACGATCGGCGACATTATGCTATCTTCAGCATCTTTGGCGCATCCCTTCTCCCTACCCTCGCGTTCTCCCTCATGTCCATTTCTCTCGCAGTGTTTGTCATGCCGGACGCCCGTCTTAATGGATGGATGAATGATCGCGCCTTACCGTAATTGGCAGAAGGCCGCATACGGGACGCACGCCCATCCTACACCCTTAGCATCTGAACCAGTAACCACTACAGCCACCCCAAACACCTCGAGGATAGTTAATGCACCAGACATCTCAAACACACTCCTCAACCCTCCAATTGGCGTCAATGCTAGTGTGTGAGGGGAACAGATAATTCGCACCCTTACCCAGAGCTACTAAACGCTGCGAGTGGTATTAACATTTCACAGCTCTCCGGAAGTTGCGAAAATTATCATTACCTCGCAGGGTGAATATAGAATGAACCAATTTGGTCACCCCCTTGTCTTACTTTTGAAGTTAAAGTTAGCTGCAGGGTTTAGCGGATACGGCGGGAGCGCGTAATGCGACATGATTACAAATTATTAAATCTAGTATTGTCGATATTAGTTCAGAGTCGCAACTCCAACACCCGTCCATAGCACACAGCCAGCCTTTCGACAGCAGAATATTCGAACGGGATATTCGACAGCCCACCTGACTAAGTAACTGTTCTCTCGCCGGCACAACTCACTGCTTTAAAACTACGCAACAGCGGAGAGGTAAGTTTGAAAATAGTCGACTAAACAGGATCTATACCAATAAGTTTTCGCGTGAAGAGGCTGTTTAATCAGTGATACCATGTGACATTTTCGGAGCAAATGGGCTCAAGGTTGGCGACTCTGGAATTTCATTATGTCGAACCCTAGAAGGAGTCCGAGACAAAAATTATAATGAAATTCACAAGAGGAGGCTAAATTGACTAAGGCGCACAGTGGCCCCTGGCGAGATGGCTATGATTATTTCTGTGTATTGAGTTATGGTCACATTCACATTCGACTTAATTATCGTCCTGAATCGTGCAAGGAATGTTCAGACCTTTTCTTTTTCTTACTATGCCCTTTGTAAGCTCGTAATTGCGGTAACTAGGTCGCACAGCCTAGTGGAGATTGAGCTGTTCTAAACTGCAGGTCGGAGAAAGTTTGTGTAACAGTGCGCGAACTTTCTCCGCGACATCGCGACACTTAGCTAATGAAGTAATCAGATAGCTGCCCTATTTGTGGAAGAGCTACGTAACACTCGTGAATTTACCACGAATACCAGTGGGTCGCGGTTACGCACCGGCCAACATATTCACAGCTCGCAACGGTGTTGGCCCAGTGAAGGGTTATCCCTAGTCTGAATTTTCCGCACGACCTTAAATCTCAAAGCCCCCTGCACGAGGTACGCATAGTACGGTTTGCAATGCTCCCCTCATCTGCCGCTCTTAACAAAGGCATTGCCTAACAGCCAAAACATGCCTTCCTATTTAGTATCGCCGGTGCATTACATTATGACATGGGCCGTGTCGTAAGGCTTCTCTCCGGTTGCGCTGCAGATGACGTATCTAAGAGGTTCCCTCAAGGGCCGAGCTCTCTTCTCCCGGCCGACAGAATGTGACCGCCGCCAGCGCTCGCTGCAGAGTCGGTGACTTGCAACGGGGTCCCTTTTAACTCCTGGAGTTAGAGCATTTCGCCCGCTTAAGTGCTGCTGAAAGTCAAAATCAAAGTTGTTAAACAGTGGAAGCCAGAGTTGCGAAGCTTCCTAAGAGCCTTCTGCAGCAAGAACGACTGCAAGCCCCACGGTGATAATTCGCATGGATTCGCGAAATGACTATCGCTGCACCTACACTTAACTAATCCTCGTAAAGAAACGAGGCTTCTGAAGTCTTCCACTCTAAAAGCTTTGAGAGAGCAGTAGAGTGCACGTGTCGCGTTCACATCAGACATTACCGTTGCATGAAGTATAAACGCTGAAAGAAGCAGAGTGTCCGGTTTTTTCAGAAGTGCACAGGTTCTATAAGTTAAATTCTTAGCTCTCTCACCTGATGCAAACATACCATCCTTCCCTATTTGGAAAATGACATTGACCTTTTATATTTTCCTTCCCTAATCTTTTTGTTATGAGTGTACTATCGGGTCGAGCTGAAGCGCAAATACGCGTATGACGTGCTTTTTTCTACTTTGCAAGAAGATATTCTTTTCTAAGCGATTTCTGAATGTATGTTTTGCTAGACCCATCACCTAAAAACAGTAGTCATGCCAGTTGCAGAGTGTAACTGAAAGTACACAGGCGAAACATTTTGTTTGGCCATTGCGGCTATTTACTATTCAAACAGGCCTGATGGCACCTAAAGTGTTACGTATACTGCCCTTCATACGTTGCAGCCCACGGAAAATCTGGTTGGGTTTGTAGCCATCAGTCTCATCATCATTATTTTCAGCCCGCAGCGCAATGGCTTCTCCGGTATCCATCCAGTGCGCCTGCGCTCTCCCGCTTGTGGCCACCTTATATCAGCAAACTTGCTAATTTGATCCCTTCACATGATTCAGTGGCCCCCCCCCCCCCCCCCCCCCTGCTACGCTTGCCTTGTCTTGAATACCTTCCGTCACCCCTGACAGGTTATCTTTCCTTCTCTTTAGATGCACTGCCCATGCTCAATCGTCGTCTTCATTTCAGCTAGGATATAATTAACTCCCGTATGTTCCTTACTGACTCTGTTCGTAGCCAGTCTCTTATCTTTACACCTACCATTTTCTTTCCCATAAGTTGTTGCGCTGCCCTCAATTTAACTTAAAGCCTTATCGTTAGCCTCAATATTTTTCCTCCATTGGAGAGACTGGTAAGATGCAGCTGCTGCATACTTCTTTTTCTTGAGGGATACTGGCAAGCTGTTAATCATTATTGAGAATACCTGCGAAATGCACTCCAGCTTATTGTTATTCTCCTAGTTATTTCACTCTTATGGTTCGGGTCAGCCGTTCATTTCCGTCCCAAGTAAATTTATTTGCTGACAACTTAAAACGCTACGCTGCTTATTGTAAATTGCTGTTCTTGTCTAAGGCTATTGAAGAATAGTCTAAATTTCACTACAGGGTCCCTCATAGCCTAAGTTGATATGGGACGTTAACCCCCATAAGCCATAAACCTTAAATTTCTTCATAATAATTTTTAGACCCGCCGTTCAGCATTGCCTTTCCAGGTCTTCAACCATGCTTTGAAATTGAGCCTCCGAGTTACTTAGCAAGGCAAGGTCATCAGAAAATCGGAGATTGCTCAGGTATTCTCTATAAACAATTATACCCAACTCTTGCCTATTTAGTTCTCTTAATACCGAGTGTAAACAAGCAGTCAATAGTACTGGATTATCCTGTCTCCCTGATGTACTGGTGTGCTTCGACATGTGCTTCCTCTTCACAAGAATTTCAGCCGGCCGCGCCGTTCACACATACGGACAACTTCTGATCAAGGATGTACCTTTGCAATGCCGAAGTCTATTTAGCGTCACCGAGCTTTGCGACATTCTCAGCTTCTGCTGAACTAACACGTATTTCACGTACTAGGGATACATCTATAAGCAAACAGTCGGAACTGCTATGTGGGCATCTATCTCCGTTACAACAACAAACTTGGTAATGGAAGCAATCGAGGAGAAATCACTTCAGTCTTTCCAACCTCTACCCACAATGTTTTTCAGATGCGTTGACGGTTGCTTCTGCATCCAAGACAAGAGGCGAATAGGATGCTTCGTGCACCACCTGAATAATGTGGAAGTATCTATTAACTCCGCTGCTTTTAGAACAAGACAACGGAAGTATCTCTTTTTTTCGACGCCCACATAACATGCACTCCCATTGGCCTAAAGTTTAGCTTATACAGGAAGCCCACCTTCTTCGGAAGGTAACTCGATTTCAGATCGGTTTATCTATTATTCCACAAACGCTCAGTTGTGGCGGCACTTGTGAACAGAATAGTACACACGTGTTCCGAAAAGCAAAGCTTGAAGCAGGAGGTTGGTGTATAGAAAGCGACTTGGAGAGGAACGGATACCCGAAAAAGTGTATTGAAAGAGTGCCGAGAAGTCAGTTCAACAAGTATTCTCAGCCGCAGCACGCACAAGATGCGACAGCATCCTCTCGACCGGAACACGAAGTGGTTCCCTACATCCCATGCTGAAGCGAATCCCTCCCACGGGTCCTCAAAAACCACGAGGCGCACATTGCTCACGTGACGACTAGAAAATTGTGCGTAGATATTATGAATGTGAAAGGCGCTTTGCCTCAGTGGAAGTTGCTGAATGTCGTTTGCAAGATCCCTTGCGGCGATTGTGACTCTGTCTATATCAAGGAGACAAGAAATCTACCGAGTCGTCTAAAATAGTACTGCAGTAATATCGGCAAGAATTGGACGACCTGAAGTGCTGTGGCAGACACGCGCAAATAGCAAGACATGAAATCGCTTGTGATGGCTGGAAATCGTTGCTACTGAAAGAAATTTGTCAACGCGGCTGCATCTCGAATTATTTATAGCGCCGACGACGCCTAATGCACTCAACCGAGCAAGGAAAGTCTTCACCCTGCTTATGCGAAACCATTAAGGCGATAAGTTAAAGGGCAACTGCGCCACTGTTTGAGAATCCCGCGGTATTCGACGATTCAAATCTATATCGGCTGTAGCTAAAGCATGTCAAGTGTTTTTGCGCCAGCGTTTAAAATAGAGACGTAATCAACAATAAGACTAGGCTTCTTCTCACAGCACTACAGCAGTGCAGAAAAGCTTGATGTGATGTCGCGGAAGGTAAGATTTCAAATTTCCGCTGCCGTCAACCCCACTCTGCCCTGCATCGTTGCATATTGTCACACAACGCCCGGAGACCTTTCCCTTTGGTGACATTGGCTTTCTTCCTTGAAAGCAAGCGTTTGTACGCTGTAAATGCACCGGCACCTTCGATAACGTCATGATGTTCCCCCCGCACACCCCTCTACTTGGCGCTGTGGGCTGCAGAGAAGCTTGAAGCTCGTCGTGATTTTAATCGGCAATGTCGTCACCATTTCAAATGCTAGTCCATAGGGACTTCGCATGTTTTAGCTTCAAGTTTTTCGCATTCTCACCCTTTAAGCTCTTCAATTTCTAAAACCTATGCAGTTGCCCTTTAAAGCTACATAAGGTTCATCTTTCTCGGCCCTACATTGCGTACAAGCATCCTTTAAGGGTTCCGAAATGTCAACTAACGCTTCTGACGTGATCAGTGACAGAAAATGCATTCTACGTGTCACCCTGCCTTACACTCTTCCTTATAGAGTTTCTCTGTCGCTTCCTCTGTTGAAGTATATTGTGATTGTGGAGACGCTGCAAAGATTTTCCAGTACTTTTACATATGCCTTTTCTGAATCCTCGCTCTGCAGTGTCTGCACAAATGCTCAGGTTTCCATTGAGTCAAATGCTTTCTCATAATCTATGGAGGCCGTGTAAAGAGGTGGTTATATTCTGCGGATTTCTATACCATACGGCTTAAGCTGTGAATGTGGTATATTGTGGAGTAGTGTTTTCGAATCTCAGTTTAGTCTTTTCGTTAACTAAGTCCAAGCTTACTTTAATCATATTAGCGATTACCTTACTATAGCTGCCGCGGTGGCTCAGTGGTAATGATGATTGGCTGCTAACATCAAAGACGCGGGTTCTATCCTGGTTGCGGCGGTAGCATTTGTATGGAGGAGAAATGCTAAAAATACATTTGCTCTGCGATGGCACTGCCTGTAAAAGAACCCAAGGTGGCTGAAATTTCCGTAGCCCTTCACTACGGCATCCGCGATAGCCTAAGTCGGTTTGGGAGGTTAAACCGCATAAACCAACCAAACCAACCGTTATCTTAGTCAATACCCTATCATAGTAAATAGAAGACCAACAATTTTTTAAACTCCTATTTGCAAGATCTGAGCTTCCATGAATGGCTTCTACATTTGCTTCTCGCCCTTAATAATTAAATTCGATGTAGTGGTGGGCAGAAGCAGTAATCTCCTTTATATTGAGGTCTGAGGCGTAGAACCTGTTGCTGCCATTTCGGTGACCGTATTCTATGAGATCGAGGTGATGTGTGACGTTTTCATGTGTAACTAATACTCGGCGGTGCCTGGTACCCTGCTAAAAGCATGATATTAATTGCACTTCATTGCCAGCAAGTGTGACGCGTGAAGGCCTTTTTGCGAAAGCAACCTTCTTCCACCTTACACGTCTAGGAATATATTGCTGCGCGCGTGTCGCGTGCGGATGTCTCTTCACGAAGCACTCCTTACTAACGGCTCATTATTGATGCATTTTTTGGCTAGCAGTGAACAAAGGAAAATCAGTTAACACACAACGAACTAACCAAAAGGCACATATAGTTGAGCAATGCAAAAGGCCTCTTTTTGAAGCGATGCAAACACAGGTAGATTGCATGCATGTGCTTGGTGCGCTAACGCCTCCTTATTGAATCCTTGAACCGAAAGAGCCGTTATGAGTGTAATATATTTGTAGGCACGTTGGCGACCGTAAATCTGTGCTGATCTAGGACGCTCCTTCGAACCGCTATGCCGAGGAGACACCAGGAGTGGCCGTTTCAGCGCGTTTCGCAATATCTCCACGCAGGGAGAAATATTGTGGGAAGAAGATAGGGGAAAGTTTGGGGAAAACCCTCACTCAGCCACTTGGACCAATACGACGTGAGGGCAGCCTCCTCGGAATTGATGGCCTATTGTTTGCTTACACTAGCGAGTAAAGAAGCAACACCCTTGCGTTTCGGTGATTGCGGCGCTCGAAAGGATGATGTGAACGCGCGTGGACGTGATTGATGGTCCGGTCTGCATATTCGCCCTGTCGTGGCGTTTCGCTTTCGAGATTAGCTGGACGAAAAAGTTTCGAGAAGACAACAACGATAAACAGACATTTCGGTGACGTGTGGTGGCAGTAGCATAGGAAGCGAAAGTGTCAAAGATGCACAGGCATTTTCTTTGCATGTATTGCTTTTTTACTGGAAAATCGTTACGATGATGGCCTGTGCATACATTTGAAAACGTGATGCTGTGCCCTTGGTTCTAGACATCCAGATAAAGACGAAATATCATATTGCGCCAATGTAGCTTTTCCTGTCTGGGTACACTAGCAAAGGACTGATCACCATAAATTATTTTTTTAAAGGTGCACTAAAGAGAAATCTGAACTCGTCTGTTTACAGCGGGAACTCTATCTACACGTTCCGGGCATTCTTAGAAATTTGGAATTATTATCCTGTGCGGCCGACTGCCCTAATTAAATCGGATTAAAAGCCCTGGCTCCCGCCTTTTTTTGAACTCAACGCGGTAGGTAGGCGGAGTCAACCAACGCGTCAGCAAGTCCCGTGGCGTCTTCGCTTTCACTTTTATTTTGTTTTTTTAGGTTTCTGTGAATAAACATTTTCAGTCACAGAAAATATAGCCGCAAATTAGGCCCACGAAAATAAAAATACACGTGGACTCTTTGCTTTACGTATCACTCCGCCGATGGCAGAGCGGCAAGCCGCCATTGGTCTGGCTGACGGGTTGGTTGACTCCTACGACCTACCGCGTTGAGTTCAAAAAAAGGGTGGGAGCCGGGACGTATAATCTGATTTAATTAGGGCAATCGGCAGCACAGCAAAGTAATTCCAAGTTTCTAAGCATGCCCGCAACGTGTAGATAGAGATCCAGCGGTAAAAACACGAGTTCAGATTCCTCTTTAGTGCACCTTCAAGTGTTCCTGCATCCCGTTATTACTTTACTTTGTTTTACAGGAACATTTTTGGATGCCCATCTAAGTGGCTTAATTTTCTTCGCTCGATAGTGATGGGAAACCTAGAAAATATGCACAGCTCCTTTGAATGTGCTAGTCATATCAGAGGCCAAACATTCCAGTGGCTATTTACCGCAGATGATTTGACCTCTAGAGATGTTTGCATTTATGGTCTTGTTTCCACAATATCCCATGCTCGGCTTACATGTTTTTTGTCCGTTAAATAACGCCAGAGTTGTGTTCTTGTCCATATGAACACAAAGGGATAGCCGGCATCTTATATTAGGCTTTAGAGAACTAGTGAGGTGCAGCTGCTTAACTGCCCGGAAGCAAGGCTGCTTCGAAGGCCCTGGGAAAACTTGACAGAACAAATGAAAAAACGCTTAAAAGTAACGGTACTTACTTTATCGCTGCAATTCCCTGTATTTGAAAAAGTCTCATGCAAGTCCTGAACTGCCAACGTTCCATCGTAACTGCTACTAATTTGTGTTTATGCGAACTTTCTAGGTCGCCTAGAAAAACCACATTCCTGTCGAATTAAGTGCAGCGAACCTTCATGACTTGTCAGCGTCTAAGAACAATAAAACTGCTCGCACACAATAAGGCGCATACAACTGTGTAAGAGAAAAATTTCAGTTTCATTCCACAACATGCGAAATCACCAGTATGGTCATTGAAAAATTCCAACAGTAAAGTTCCAGCAACTCTTCAAAGTTAGTTGGAAGCGGATACTGAGTTTGGTTTGATGAAAAATCGGTGAATGTAATTTGTGCAGACAGTGAAGAACTGGAATATACTTTCGCACAAAACCAGAAAGTCTTACGGTCTTCAAGCACTGCAAGTAACCTGATATGGCAGCATTTCAGGAGTACTAGGCGGCGAAAATACTTCAACCCAGAACATGTAAGGGACACGCAGTTCACCAGACTGATTGCGTACATTTCGGATGTTTTTATTTCTAGCTACGTATGTAGATTTGTCGGCAATGTTGAAACCATTAGCACTGTCCCAGGAGGACTAAAGATATTTTCTCGGTATTACTTTGATGGCGGGGATGGCGGCGGCTTTTTCCCGCATTGACGGAGCATCTGGGGAAGGCCTCCGCTGCTGGTGCTCGTGAGATTTTCAGGGACTTACAACGCGACAGAGTTGCAGCAGCTTTAGACTGGCGACGCCGACGACGTCACCGGCTTTTCTGCCTCACGAGCTCCTTAATTCACTCGCAGAAGTAACCGTAGTATTGGCCGAGTCGAGAATAGAGGCAATCACGTTAGAAAAACTAAAATTTGCGCTGCAGCGAACGAGACATGATCGCCTCTCGAAACCACCAGGCGCTGTAGGGAACTCACCAGGCGGTTTATAGAGCCTCCGGTGCTATTCCAAGAGTCACAATAGCCACCATAAACCACAAACTCAGCTTAGACCTGGGCGGCCGTTCTCTCTTGCTTCTATCCGCGACACAAGAAAAAAGCTAGACATCGCCAACAACGGTGCCGTAGATTTTGAGAACCCTAATAGGCACTTGCCTTACACTCTGCCTGTGCAGTTACCCTCGGAAGCATCATGCTTGCTTCGATAAAAGAATAAAGCCATGCTTGTGTAACACAGTCCAGATACGTGTTTAGCGGTTTGAGTTCTTGACATGCATTTCCTGTTAAGCATTTCTTTCTGTTGCAATGCATTGATTCGACAGCTAAAATAAAGAAAAATGGCTCCATAGCTGAAAACTCACTTGGCATTGTAGCGCAACGTTGCTTCCTGCCAGATGCCTCAAATTTATTGCCTCGTGCGTAAGTAGACGCGTATCATTTGTTGTAAGAAGTGGTAGTGCATGGTTAGAAACTTTTCACCAGATGCGTATAGCAGAGCTTTCCGAGTCGTTGAATAAACGTGAATGACTCGAAATTTGCGTATTTCAATGTTTGAGTTTATTCCAGCCCAATTGGGGCACTTTCCTACGAAATGAATATCATTTGGGTCAACGAAACAAAATTTTTGCATGATGTGCTCAAATTGCTTTTTCTCCATAGCACTACCCGCAGTCTAAGCTGGGCGTCGAGGCTCGCTTAGCGGGGAAATTACGGGATACTTATCAAATTGGTCGCCACGGTCCTTGCAACCCGTCATCAGCAGATGTCGCTTTTTATTCGGTGTCCTGCATTCTTAATGCGCTGAGTTTCGGTGTGGCGCGGGAAAAATGAGGTTTTCAGGCGCGGCAAGGTTTTAGAAAATTACTTTTTTTCCACATTCAGAAGTGATGCGGCATTGCATTCACCGGGGCTAGAAACTTTCCATTTGCAACAACCACCAAATATCGCTAATTGAAAGGCTGATTAGTAACTTTAATTATATAGCTACATACATAGCACGTTTTTTTTACAGCTACTAACGTCCGCCGCAAATGACAGTTTTCTTCTGTAGCGATTTTCTTCTTTTTGTTCGAAAATCTTTTTCAGGTGTTTTAAAAAGTGTTCGCTGAAACATCCGGTATATAAAGAAGGCTTAACGCCGTTGATTCACCTGTTCCCGAGTTTTAGCTACTATGACGCGCTCGCAAAATAAAAATGAAAACATAAAAAGCTGCGCTCAAATTTTGCATTACGAAGTATCTTAATCGCCGGTGATTTCTGTGTTGGGGTTTTTCGGAAAACAAGGTCCCGGGGTTTAAATTAGTTGAACCGAGCAGACATTCGAAAGCAGGTGGTGATTCTTCATTTGCAGGAAGCACTTAAGCTCCGCTTTAAGGGCATGACGCGATGTATTTTGTGGTTTAATGTCCATATATGCAGAATTGCTCATTTACTACTTAGCATTCATAAATGTCGGCGAGTCCTAGGAGCGCAGTGGGGCAGCGGTTAATTTATGAGCCATTGCACTGACAAGGTGGCTGCTCCTATCACAGCCACCTGTAGGGATTGTGCGACTTAAGTTGTTTAAGGATGAACTGACGGTACTTTCCTGAAAACATATATAGCAAAGTGAAGCTTTCACTTCACAAAACTGGCTCTTAGGAAAGAAAAGGTGCAGTAATTGTTACCCTACTCGTGGCATATGTATGGATGGTAAAACTTTCATTAACATCGGCCATCATTACCATTATAATTGATTATCACAGGATTGTTGGGCGCGCCAGATGGACGTCAGCTGTGTCCTGGCGGTTACCTCTTCGGCCCACTCGGTGATCCGGGCCCCGACAGCCACATCCGAACAGCTTACCACGGCTAAACATTCCTCCAGAGATAGCAGCAAGTGGAAGGGTGGCGGATATTTCGCGCAGTCCCCTGTGATCGAGTCCAAAGTGGCATCGGTGCCACACTCTTTGCATTTGTAGTTGACCTGCTCCTTGAGTATATAAGAATATACTTTGGGGCCGGTGAATGAGCAGGTTTGTAGCTGGCGCCAGAATATCGCCTGGGCATTGCCTAATGATTTGTGCGGGGGAGGGAAGATCTCTCTGCCCAGCCTTAAATGTTGAGTTATATCGGGGAATGAGTGCAAGCCCTCCCTCGCGCCTGCGGGAGGCGAGGGGCTCACCGCCCGGCCGACCAAACCTCGGGTATATTCGTGAGCCTTCTCGTTCACGGGATTGCTTGGGGAGCCGGAGCCCATACCAAGTATGCTACCTAGGAAGGGACGGTGATTTCTTAGCATATCTCTGGTGGGAGCCGACCAACGGCGTCTCCGAGATTCAGGATGTCTGTTTTGAAGTCACTGACTATTACATCCGTAGCTTTACATGCGATCGCCAGCGCGGTGGCCACCTTATCCGCTGCCTCGGAGGTTACAACCACGCTTGAGGTAAAGGTTAAAGGAGGGAATGATAGAGGGAAGATAGAAATAGAGGTAATAGTAAAGCATTCCGGATTAGTTTCGCCCATCTGGTGTTATATAACGTGCCGGGTCATATATCGCACAGCACGCGGGCATTTTTTGCCCTTCGCCTCCATCAAAACGCGGCTGCCGCGACCGGAAACCCTCGACCTTGGGTTCTGGAGCCGAGCGTCCTAAACAAGTAGAAATAAACGTTGGCATTGAGGAAAGGAACGACGCAGTAACCATCTGATTTCACGGTGGAAACTTCAACGCGCGGTGACGGAACGGATGGAGGAGGAAGTGAACAAATAAAAAGAAAAAGGAGAGAGGCGCCACAGTAGAGGGCCCCTGAAAAATTTTGACTGCCTAGGAACAGGAAACAGGAAGAAGACGCCGCGAAGAGCGCAATTGGAGGAACATGTTATAGGAGTGGCATTGATTCAAAATAGGATGAACGCCTTCATTCTTTCCAAATTCTTGGAAACTGTACCTTTTCTGGAAAAACCAGCACGCAACAAACTTGAAAATAGGGCGGCACCTCCTCTGAGGATGATTGTGATGCAATGACCTGATTGCTGCGCAACATCGAGCGGGCAGTCATAGAGCTTTGTAACGGGAACCCGCAAACTATTATTACAAAAATTGCATTGCGCTTGATATGGTGTTTGGAAAGTATCTGCTCGAAAACCTAACTACAATTTCCATAAGACTTTTACGGCTACTCTAGTTGTAAAAGATGAACGTTACTAAAGAACTTCGTCGGCATTGTGACAGAATTTCAGTCTTTGAGCGGCAGAATTTGCAAGCAGTGTTCCGTGCCTCCGCTATAGCCTGTTTCTCCGCAGAGTAGGGGAATGAACGTGAAGCCTTTTTTTCTCGTTTTTTTTTTCATCCTGAGGCAAAAGCTTTCGTCGGTTTACTGCCGTGGGTCTAGTTATTTCGCCGAAATCTTTCGCGTCGTATCTGTGAAATGTAGAGCCGTTAAAAAAAGATTTCGCAGTTAGAGTAGGAGACTTATATAGCTCCATTTCAAAGTCAACTCTTTTTAGTACGCCATAAAAAGAATAGGTTTCTTCTGGGACTAAAAAAATCATAATAATGCAGTCCTTGCCGAAGTGAGCTGGTACAAGAAGCATTGCTATAGAGATCTTGCTGTTCTTTTGGAAGACATTTTCAGTTAATGCTGTGTTCAGTTTCCGATAAGGACCTCTCGTAATATTTATGGGTACTCAAGTGGAGCTAGTGCGCTGAATTGAAGTTCCATCGTGATTACATAATCAAAATGTAATTTCCGAAAGTAGCGCTCTAGAATTTTTAAATTTCAGGCTGCCGCCTGACTTGACACTCCTATTTATTTCACTCGCAAATCAACAGCTGTCGATAATGTGATTGTCCAAATTCAGGAGTGATTGCGCAGTCGCAATGAAAGGCGTGCATTGCGTCAGCGGAGCTCTTTGGTGCGCACTGTGTGCCTCAGTAGCCAGTCGTACCTATGGCGGTGCGAGCAGTGCATTGTTCTCTTTATTTATTTTGGGCTGCCATAACTAGCTCCTGAATGGCGCGTTCAAACTTGCCGCGCTTCCATGGCAGAAGATTACAACGAAACCGCCATTTTCTGATTGCGTAGGTAATGGTTTGCGCCGCAGAAGTTGTGAGTAGAAGTGGAACTGGATTCACTAATATTCATGTCTACATGAAAAATGAGGCCGAGATGTGCCTTAAAGCGGCCATCATGTAGTACTGTTTTTCTTTTTTTCTTTTGCAACGGAAACGCTAACTATGAAGGAACGTCACAGGGATGATCAACTACTCCTAGCATTAGGCAGTTATGGTTTCTACTACTGAACGCATTCTTCGCTGCCTTCGTGAGTCTATTCTGTGAAGAAATTGTCTAGCCTGATCTTGTTTGCCTGTATATTCTGCCTGGTAACTCCCCCGTGGATCTATCCGAATTGTTGTTCGCTTACCAAATGTTAAATAGCGCAATGTTTGATGGGTGCTACGTAAAATTCCGTGCCACAGAATCACTTTTAGTAAGCATAGTTCACGTTGCCCGCAAATATTTCAAGGCAATAACCAGCCAGGCTGTCAGGAAAAAAAAAAGAGGCACAATTGCAATGGGTAGCCTGAACCAGACGTTCGCGGCTGTGATCTCAGATATCGCTTCAAGGTCTGCGCAGGTTGTTGTTTATTTCAGGATTACAGTTTCATGAAAGAATTCTGCAAAAAAAATCGAAATCCAAGACAGAGGCATTCCTTCACGCACAACGCTGCCGGGATTTGAACGTTCTCAAACGCTATCACACCCACTAAGAAAAAAGATGCCTCGCGTGTAGATGCGTCTCCGCAGCGCCTTCTGAACGCGCATCTTTGGTGAAGGTCGAGCTTTTTCCGCTCTAGGCTTTACGACTAGCGTTTTAAAGGCCCCCTTGCGGAAGTTGCGAATTTTACTGCCACTAAAAAGGGAACTAGGTGTTTAAATGCGGACGTAGTAGCTGCGGTTCTGATCGCCTTGGGGAGAGGATACGTCCTAGTGATGCCGATAGCCAGGTGCAGTTGTATTGGCAACAAAAAAAAAACAAAGACAAAACAAACGCAAGCCGGCTTGTTCAGGGAACAAATATTCACAACGTGACGAGCAGCAAAAGTTCTGTGTTGAAGTAGCAGGAACACTTGGGCGTATTTGGTATACACGCATATTTGAAACCGGAGTGCAAAATAACAAACGGCAGAGCATCATGGAGCAAGCGCTTACCTACAATAAAAGCATTTAATTGCAACACCAGTATATATACATGCCCTTCGATGGTCATAACGAGATCACGAACGAAATGTAAAAGAATGACTGCGATTTCCCAAGGACGTCTGGCACGACATTAGAAGGCAACAGTGAGGACCAAGCACTCCTCCAGTTTTAAAAGCACCCACGTGAGGATTATGGCTTGGATGCTGTCGATGGTACTCATCGTACCTCAAGTTTTTACCCTTTTTTTTAAGCGAGAGTCGCAAGAACAGGCGTTCAAAACACCGTTGACTTCTGGGTGGCTGTGAGAAGACAGAAAAACACTTCTCCATTCAGGCGAAGAGAGTTCTGAATAATCGTGAGCGAGGTTGAAATAAATTTTCCCTTAAATTATGGGCGAGCGCATTTTTTAACAGCAATTCTTCATGGACGCAATTTTTTTATATACTGAAAGATTTAACACTAACTATCAATATATCCGCAGATCACCCCTCGGATGCTCACATTCTTTTGCTATTATTCTACAGTCACAAACTTTGCCCATTGGTTTTCTACGGCAGTCTTAAGTACTCGTTGTGGGCGATGGACAGGATGCAAAAGAAAGATTTTGAGACGCATTAGAAGAATAGACCATTACCTTCGATATTTCCATAACAGTGCCTTACAATATTCTACAGCCTCACAGTTAAAACTGCCCAAGAATCCTACACCTGCAACTAGAGTGCTCTCACAGCATCGATGTTCTAGGTCCTTATATCGGCACTTCGGCTACACAGGAAAGCGCGGAATTTTAATTCAGCGCAGTTCAATAATTATTTACCGTTGAAAATATTAAGCAGAAAAAAAAGAGCACTGTGTTAAGAGTTGCCAAATTTACCAGGAGGTTTCGCATAGAGGTATTACTTGTTCATTAGTCGACCGTCAGGGAAGAATAGCCTTCCATGTACTACAGTCGCATGAAAAATTCGGTGTTTTTTTTATGTTGCGAGCCATTTTATTAGGCAAGAAAAAACATGAAAAAAATGATAATTTTAAATGAAGGTCCTAAAACGCGCAAACTTTTCATTTATGCCAGGTGCTGTCGTAGCGGTGAGTCAATTAAAATCATTGCCATACCATGTCCAGACAATGTTTAGGACTCTTTCCCTTCCCATCGTTGAATGTCGTTAAAATATTACCTGATTCCTTCACTACGAAGACATTGGTTCACTGTTTCGCGTTCAGGGAAGACGTCATTTTTCTATGGAAGCTTGTTTGAAGATTAATGCAGTTTTTTAATGTGTCAGTGGCGGCTTTGGCGATGCCAGATTTTAAGCGTCCTATGCATAAGGACAAATCTTCTATCCCATAACACAAATAATGCGCATCAATGTGTAATGAGTAATTTCTATTCCACCACTTGCATAAATATACGTTCTCGGTAAAGTGAATCTGCGAGATCGTCGTAAGCATGTTATCTGAATACATAGAGTGAATGGTACCCAAGCGTTCTTTTCTCGACAAATGCTGGTGAGAATTGACTTTATTTCAATGACTTCACTAAATGCACTTCGATAGAGTAGTTTGATTTTCCACGAAGCGAACACACGACTTTGCCTTTCTTTGTAGATAAATTTTTGTTTCACTTTCCCAGGCTTGGTTACACCGTGCACCCGCTACAGCTCTTTATCAGGGATACTTCGCTGGAAGAATCTCCTTCGTTCGCATGTTTCTTCTGCTGGAACGACAATAAAGACACTTGCTTCCTTCTCATCACAGTTAGTATCTTACCGTCTATTTTAAATCAACGATGCCTCTCACGAACAAGCTTCCCGTTTTCTTCGGGCACGCCTCATTCGTGAGCAGTTTTTTCACGACTGTGCCTTCGGACTCTATTGCTTTCCATCTTGCATACAAATGCAGGCATTGTGTAAAGAGTCGTGTGGCTCCTTCTTGGTTATGTGCGATTTCTTGCTCATTGCTCTGCTATCTAATCAACTTTCCGGTTCCTTGTCTCTAATTCTCACACGAACCTTAACACTCCGCATTGCTCTTGTTCTTTGTTTTCTTGGTATTTTGGGCGCGTTAATGCTTCCGGAATGTACCAGTCGTGCTGACATTTTGTTGTTTCTTCTGCGAAGGTGCGTATGACCGTCCTGCTGCTGATCAGTTCGCAATCAATATGAAAAAAATTAATCAATAAATCAATCAATAAAAAAAAAGCGAAAATGTTGCGCTGGCCAAGTGCCTACACCTTGCCACGAAGCGCTCTGATCCACTTTTCTTCTTGAAAAAAAAAAAATTAACTGGCCCTTGGCTTGCTTTTCCTTATGTCTTAGACCACTCGGCGATCGTTGCGAGGCTGCGGAGGGTAAGACTAAGCGGTGTTTCTACACATGCACTGTGACCATATCTTCGCTAAGTAGTGCTTAAATTGGTGGGTGGTGCTGGATCATTCAAGAGTCAGCAAGCGTCTAGAGAATATGCAATCTGACCAGCTTGACACCGGAGCAGAAAAACGCTCGTCTGCTGCGCAACGGCGGCATTGTCCTTAATAGCAGGATGGAAGAGGAACACGTCTTTGAGGCAAAAAAAAAAGTGGCCGAACGTCACCCTAAATATCTGTCTGAGACCAATTAAAAGAATGAGGCCGATAGCATATGTAACTCGTCTTGGAAGGTTCCCGCGGCTATTGTTCAAGAACAACATCGGTATCACGTAAGGGGGTCCGATTTTTGATAACTTATTTTTTATGTATATTCATGATGAAACAGCAGGCTTTTGTAATGCGACCGGCATGATACCGAATTATTTGTGGGGTGAGACACACGTGCGAGGTATAAGCAGAGACTTTAATATCGAATTTTTATTTTTGAAAATTAGGCAGACAGTTCTCGATATTTATTCCAAAAAAACATTTTTTTTTGCCGAAAATATACCCAGAGAAATAACTACCTTTTTTTCTACTCTGACACCCTACTCCACTAAAAAGTCACTAAAAAGTCACGTATAGTATATCTTGGGTGACTTGTTAGGAAAAGTAGTTTTTGTACAAGTAAATAACGCACAGTTAGCCGTGTTTAAAATAGTGTTTGCTGCATGCAATAATCGCCGTAAGAAACAGATAATTGCATGAGGCTAAGTGATCGAGCCACAAGAGAAAAGCACAAATGCAAGTTCATTTCTAATAGCTGTGCTGTGGTATAAAACAAAGAAATGAAAAAAGAAGCGATACTAAAAGAGATGAGCGCACACACACATTTTCCTAGCTCCTGCGAGTCGAAACAAACCTCCTTTTTTCTAGTTGCCTTCATATCACATTCTGCACGCGTATCCGTTGTTTACCCCACACTGCTCACTCGTTCAGTCCCGGAACGAGCTTTGAAAGCTGCAGACGCTCCACGAGAGAAGAATGTTAGATGGCGAACGAAGATCGCGGCTAGCCAAGGGCATTCGCTTACGAAGTCCGCTTGATGACGTCAGCGGCGGAAGTGCCTCTTAATTTTAGTCGAAACGAGAACATTACGTGCACAAAAATTATGCTTCCAGGCTGACGATGGCTTGTTGCGGTTACAAAGATTATCAGTATTCTTGCAAGCCTTGCGAAAACATCTTAACCAAATAATGTCTCTGGTAAGGATGGAAGTCTGTGAGCAGAATGCGCTACGCTGGTAGGCGATGCTTGAATAATTAGGGGAGCGCCCCGGACTGCACACGGCGTTGGTCTGAAGTAGCGAACAGATGTTTCAAAATGTACCACTGCGCTGCTTAATCTAGTGAGCTCTAAGTCCCATCACACTCTTGGCTGGCGCACATTGTTATTTCTCTCTTTTGGCCGATTATAATTCGCGCGCGACAGGCAGCAAGCCATGAATTACATTGAAGTAAACTAACCTTTTATTGCGAAAGCAATACTGCTCGCACTTTCGGCCCATCGGTGGTCGTGGCGCCTCCTTACACAGCTGCGCGTCACGTGTCCGTGTGACGTCACGCCAGACCGAGAGACGGGCCCCCAGCTACAGTGGCTGTGTACCCCAGCTCGCGGCATCGATGGTGGAGGCGAAGCCTTGCGCACCGCTGCTACGGCGCTACCGATAGAGGGCGCTCGCTGGTGTGACGTCACGCCAGACCGAGAGACGGGGCCCCAGCTCGCGGCATCGATGGTGGAGGCGAAGCCTTGCGCGACGCTGCCGCGGCGCTACCGAGACAGGGCGCTCGCTGGTGTGACGTCACGCTTGGCTAAGCCATTTCCGCAAGCCATTACGCAAGCCATTACTTCACGGATCACAAAAGCGTATTCATAGGATTAAATAAAGCAACATCACAGTAATACCATGTTGTGTCCAGTGTGAATCCATGTATAGCCATTCATAACATAGATAAGTCATAAGTGTACCAAGGATATCAATAGCAGAAACCAAGCAAAACAATGTATAGCCATAAGTTTAACAAAGGGCAACCATGTCCACACCATTAGCCGAACCAAGGCGCAGCCAAGGGTATTGCTTTCGCAATCTTCCAGGCTTAACCAAGCTAAGCCTTCAGCCAATTTTGTTCGTTTAAAAGTCAAAGTTAAAAAAGAAATACGACAAGTGTTTAATATTTTCTTTTTATGGCTCGAGCGAACAACTCCAAAGTATAACAAGCATTTCCAAGAAGGGCATGGCAGACTCCACTTCGATCAAAAGTAAAAAAAAAAAACGCTTCGCGAGTGCTCGATCTTCGCATTTATTACACAGAAACGATTACTAATCTTGTGTGCATGTGTTCACCGAGTAGGTGCATAGCTGCGACCTAAAATACCATCCTTAGAGCAACGCTATTCAGTGTTCTGGATTCCCTTATCCAAACGTCGACCACTGCAATGCTGTCGAAACTTCATTTCCTCCCGAGAAACAATGAAATAAAAACAAAACAGTTTTTCTGATGCCGCACTCTGTTAGGGTAACAAGTTCTTGTTGCCATGTACCTGCCACTTTTCGCCAACTCGGTAGACACCAGAGCCAAGACTGTTCAGTCTGATGCTGTACTATGTCTTCTTACGCTTGCTTGAGAGATCCGTCCGGGATTGGTTCGTACGATTGGAAGTCCCGATATTACTTGCGGAACAGTGCGAGGTGACAAGATGGCAAGAGCGACAAGGACGAACGCAGGCAGCGCTGTCTTCCCTGAATTCTGGTCTCTTCCTGCTATTACGTGATTTGAAACCCCCTAGCCCACCAGCATGTATTCCTCATTTCCGGTGGCTGACAAAACAGTGGACTATGACGAATTCATCTTGCGCGCGAAGATATACGAACAGCAGTTCTTTGGGAATTTGGCCCATGTCGAAGCACTCTCAGTTCAGCACAACCTTGATTTTAATCACGATGATGCACTGAATGTTATCGCGTGGTATTGCGCCGCCATTTCGTGTCGCAGTCGACTAATCGCCAACCCTGGCAACCTTTCAAAGGTCCCGAGACATTCCCACGCCGGGGGTCGGCGATAGCGCCGCCTTTTGTGAGAAAATCGTCAACGGCGCTGGACGCCGATCGCGTTCCCACGACATTGAGCAATTGCAGGACGGCCACCGCAGCGTAAAAACGTTGCCCGGTCTTTGGCTGCGGCGGCAATTTCGACTGCCGGGCCAGCCGGCTCGTTCGCACGGCGTGCAAGCGATCTGGGAGAGCGCGCACATTTAGAGAGTGAGCGGGATACAGCCTTCAATGGAAAGTGGACGCGTTAACCTGGCCATGCGCCTGGGACGCTGCTCTGGGCGCATAGCCCGCACACCCAATGTCACCCACAAACAAGTAGAAAAGAACATACACACACAGATTCGAAGCAGCGTTTCCGATCGAAGCCATAGGTAAGAGAATTAGCGCTCCACCACCTAGCACCACCTAGAGGGGACGCAAGCTACCGTACCGCATGTACTGTGCAGGCTACGTAACAGTTTAAGAAGAGTTGCCTAAAACGTCTCACGTATTCCAGATAGTGCGGCAAAAAGCTTGGGAAAGCGGGTCTTCGGCCCAAACTTAAGCTTACAGACACTTATTAGTCACTGCTGTCTTTAGCCGAGGTGTCCCTATGTCATTTAGCTGAGATCTTCGCCATCCGTATTAAACCTGTAGCGTGCGCTGGTGTACCGTTGGAATGGCAGCCTGGTGTTTGCTGTTGGAAAACAGAAAATAACAAACTTGAGTCAGCACGCCATAATCACTGGGAATAGCAAGAATAAATGCAACTAGGATGTTAATAAAACTGTTCCCGGTGAGGGCTTCGAAGCAACATGTCTGTAGCATGGGACAACTTCGCGGACCCAATGCATCCCACTGGCCAGCGTGCTTGGCCAAGGCGTCTTTCACAGAGGAATTCGCTTTTGCAAATATAGGACAAGAGAATATCTACGGTATCTTTTTTACCCTGAAAAACCCTGAGTGTTTTTTTTTCTCCGTCTGTTAAGTACGCATGGGATTCTCAGCAAAAGTGAACCGAACTTTTAGTGTTCAGTTTGCAGCGAGTGCTGAGATGGTGCCTTCTATTATCGCCCCTTCTCTTCACTCATGCTTTACACTTTGTTTGATTGTCGTAACTTATTGCGGCGATTTTGATACGCCGGTTGTTATTACTGCTGCAGGCAAAGGTAACTATTTCTTGATAAAGAATGTCGTGGACAACAAGTGCATCAATAAGCATTTTATTAAGCAACTGAAGAGACTCTGAAAGAGGATCACAGACAGGTCCTAAATGTGCTATGCAATCAGGAGTTGCTTCTATGTTACATATTGTTATTTAGGTGAATGATGACAGAAAAACATTGCTCGTAAATTGCCAAGAATGCAGGCTGACTCGCATGAAAAGTGGGCTTCTTTCATACATTATCAGGAAACTGTTATTCATTAGAATCGTCGCAGAAATACATTAAGAGTATACGATGCCTATGCACCTGCGAAACGCGAAAAATGGCTGCATTTTTCAAGAAGTGGATAAACAATTCCAAATTGCTCAGTCATTGTGCTACTTGCGCCGATGAGCCTGACATATTAGCACAAATAAATTATAATTCTACGGGAGTGCATCAAGCCGACTGCTGCAGAAAAACACTGGTGACTAAGAGAAAAAAAGCGCTTAAATCTTGCTGGTTTAAACGGTAATGTTTGTAGTTAAATAATTGAAATGCTACAGTGATTCTTTGTTAGATTTATTTAATGTAATAAATCATCACGACATGAGTAACCGTTAGGTTACCCTTATTTGAACAATTCTTTTTTAAATGCAATGAATCGTGTTCAAAGACAGGGGGTACTTGAGAAGACAACTTCTTGACATAACGGCAGTTCTTATGTCAAGCTGGACTGATGATGTACACAGCTGACGTTGTCATAAAAGCTAGGAACTTTTCTGTTAGTTGGACTTCAGTCTACTACGGGCGCAGGGGAGAATTCTAAGATTGATGGCCTTGCAGACTGTCATCAGTCTGCAAGGCCATAATTGAGGGAGGAAAGGTTAGATTGCGAATAACTTAAAGAAGTTGCAAAAATTAAGTTACAAATTCTTTCAGAACAATGTTTGCCCTCCTATTTTTTCCCCCTAAATAAACAGAAGATACATCAAAGAGTTTTTTGACAGCAAAGTTCAGGAAAACTGGATGCGACGGCTGGAAAACTTCTGCGCTTTGAATTCTCCCCTGCGCCCGTAGTAGACTGAAGCCCAACTAACAGAAAAGTTCCTAGCTTTAATGACAACGTCAGCTCTGTAGCATTTATGTTTTTACTGACAGCTTGCTCCGAGACATTTGTCTTTATAGTGCGACGCTTGGACTTTCACAAGGGCACTTGATTACACTGTCGCGGCTATAAGGAATAACAAGGAAGGCAATAAAGCACTGGCATATTCCCCACAGTTTCGTTAGTTTCACGGTTCATGCTGTTTACGTCATACTCTTGAGTGGACTGCCTTTGCAAGCAAGTTGCAACTCAAAGATGTATTTCACGCTGAGGAAGCAAAGCGGGTGCGCATGGACAACAGGCTTGGTCTCAACGACCACGAAGTTTGGCAACGCCCCCCGTAAGCCGATGCCACGGCGCCTATTGTTGTTGTTATCCTCATAGAATGAGGATAACAACCACGTACGGCGCCTAGAACTAGAGAACTCTGGTGACGAACTGTTGAAAACGTATCACTGATGCGTTTACGAGGGTGGTTTCAAAATCCTGCGTCTGGTCGGAGAAGGTGGCAACAAAAACGCCACGCTGTTAGCATCACCTCCGCTTTCCATGTGGCACGCTTTTAGGGTGCCACCGCAAGAAGTGCTCCCCGCCCGGTAACTCGTTCGCCGCTGGTCGTCCGCAAACAACTCCCACGCGTCTGTTAGGCGGCGCGAGAGAGCGCTCAGATATGTTTGGCAAACACGTTCTCGAAGCCTTGCCGAACGCTCGTTTTCCCAGTCAGCCGGGAGCTCGCACCCGAGGCCGGACCTGGCTCTGGGAACAGCGCCAGCGGAGGCTGTGCTCCTTGAGCGATGATGTGGAAGGCTCGCTAGCGGAAGCGAGGTTAAACAAATTTAAGCTAGACCCAGTGGCAGAGGCGTGAAGTTTCCGGAAAGGCGGGAAAAGACGTCGGCTACGCTGGCCTCTCGTCTCGGGCCAAGTACGCGAGGGTCGGAGATTGTGACTAAGCTGGGTAAGCCGTCGTAGAAGGGGTGCAGCAGGTAGCTGACTTCACTGTTTCACAAAAAAAAGCATGTGATAGTAATTTGAGAAAACAGTGCATATTTGATATCGCGTAAGAAATTCGAGCAACCGTAAATGCAGCTTGCAAAGTAGGACCGTGTAAATCCGTGATTACCACCAAAAGTGAAATAATCAGAAAAGTGGCTCGTTTCAAGCGCGGTTCACCGTGCGGATTGCTCCTGGCAGGAAGCTTCCTGTGGCTGTCGGACACATCAAAGTGGTAAGTGATGTTGCTGCTTGACTTGAATGTAGCATTTCAATATTTTGCTCAGACATTTCACTGATACCCGATACGCGTCTATTACCACAATCTCTATTTGTAGAGCACTACGTACTTCCTTTGTCACCCATCGGTGTCGTGATAGAATATTAAAAAAGAGAAAATATCGAATTGACCTTGGCTACAATTATATCCGGAGTCTTGCAGGGTTGCAATCATTTCCGTGTATTTGCGAGGGTCTCACAGAGCGTAGTGCACCGTCCAGCGTTGGCGATCAACAGCTCACCAGCTACACGAGCAATAGATGCAAGCAGATCGGGATCGTTCCCGCATAGCCTGAGAAAGTTTGCGACATCACGCAGTGCACACAGAATGGTGCTTTAGATAAGATAGGAAAAGCCTGCATATAAAAACCCTGTCTTTGAGCGAACCTTCAAGAAGACGCATTTTCAACTCCGATGTTCTGTTCTTTATAGTCTAACGCCGTATGTAGATTGCCACTTAACCTATTCCAATTGAACTTCTGTGACGCAGTTTCCCTTCGCCACAAAGCTGGACGAAATATGTAAGCTTGGTTGTGTTCCAGGTTCGTCTAACTGGTGCTGTTATGTTCACTTAAGAGTAACTGGAAAACTTGTCTGAACTCTGAAATGTCTTCGTGAAATAAGCAATTCCGCAAATGTATTCTCTATCAAATGTCGCGCCGGAAGTAGCGTACATCTATGTTCGTTTTGTGTTTTTTTTCTCCGAAGCCTTCGCATCCACTGCTTTCACTGCACTGCCTGAAAAGCCTGTAGATCCGGTATAGTGCCTTCATCAGCCAGCTCTGTGCAGGGGGCAGAATATTTTGCGTCTGTCGTGGACAGGACGGCAAAAGACCCCTTTTTTCAATTAGATATTTATTTTACCAGCAGTGGAAGAGGCAGGAACGCGTCTGTCGCTGTCGGTTGCTCAAATAAAGTTTCTCTCCTTTTCCTCTCCCTATTTTCTCGCCTATAGACAGAATACCACAGTCAGCTCTTCATTCTTGCACACACTGTCAGTCGCTTGAGTCTGAAAAGCAACACACTTAGTGAACGCACATCAGAAAATCAGGAAGTGACATCCTATCGATTCGAAGGAGCCAGGAAGGAAGGGAAGAAAAGGCAGCTTTGTTTGCTGTGGCGTTTTCGTACGTTGCTTGCTTTAGAAACGGAAGTACTAGTCAGGAAACTGGCATAACTGATGCTTCCTCTTACTTATATATGATTTGACTAACTTTTGCGATATCGTCTAGGGGGGGGTCACCATGCAGTGTCGCCAACGTGTGCTAAAAAGAGCGCTGATAGAGAAATATATGGACTAGGAATGTGTCAAGTGTAATAAATAGCACTGTGATTCGCATGTATAGTTTTGCTAACGTAAAAGCGAATAACTGGGAGGAAACATGTGAAACAAAAATAAAATTAAATTTAAAAAAGATTCAAAACAGTATAGGTAGAGGTGGCTGCAGCCCAAAACCTGTCTCGCACTCTGAAAGGTATACAAGATACAGCAATATCTTTTGAATGGGTAATAGATCTTCCCATATCTTACTTCTTTTCTAAGCTTTCTGCACTTGTTCTGAGCCTTAGTGCCATCTATCGTGCTATAAACAAGGCTCCTCACTAGTAGAAGTACTGACGTCGAGACAAAACGTCGAAAAAAAAGAACGGGCTAAACTAGGCTGTCGCTTACTGAAAGCATTCTCTCCAAAAGACCCTCCTTTTTCGCTCTGTCCTTCTTTCTTTCTCTCTTTTTCTTTTCTCTATTTCTTATAAAATCTCTCTTCTTACTCTTCTTTAATGTCTCTCTCCACGACAACCTCATTTCATTGTGTCCTCCTCCTTCTCTTTTCTTCTTCTTTTTCTGTTTATCTTGGCTTGGCTTACCTCTTTGTTTGTGTTCCTCTCGCTTGGCACCGCTCCGCTTGGGCGCCAAGCACAGAACAGTCACGTCAAGCGACGGAATAACTACAACAGGCTTCAGTTACGCGACCATTCACAGTGAGATCCCATTAACGGCAGTCGTCGTACAAAAAGAAAAAAGGAAATGCCGGCCGAGTAGTGAACCGAACCGAAGATCCCTAGCTTGGTAACCGGAGACATCGGCTGTTAAACATTGCTACTTTCTTTTTTATTGCCAGTTTGGCGACAGCGAACAAATATTGTAACTGTTATACTATACGCATATCAATAATAGGTTATAAGTTCCCCTCACGGGCCTGTGAAGTTAAAATGTCTTCAAAAGAGCATATTCGTTCGACACCACCAAGCAATCACGGGAGTCATTCTCAGACTGCCCCACATCACGTAGATAGACTACGCTGTTCCTTAAATATGGCCGGGCTCATTGCACAAGAGCGCCGGATTGACGGACAGGCAATTTTCATTTGTAGGCGCGATGCAACTGCAACACGACTGAGATATCATATGGCACGCTCTCCGGTCGCTGGCGTGGCAAGTAGCGTATACCAAACGGAATTACTCGCAGGTCGTGTTTGGTGGTGCACTGAAGAGTTTCCTGTAGAAATACTGTATCAAAATAGCTCGAAGAAGAGATCCCGCTGCTTATAAAGAACTAGCCTATATAATCCGCAGTTTGCCTCTTGCGGCAAGTTTCTCATAAATTTTAAAGCATTCAGAAATACCGTTCGCCCAATTCGGCCCATGCCACTTGAGCTCTGCTTTAGTACTTTATTTATGACTTCTGCTGCCAGGTCAGTCCGGGGAAGAATATTTTACGAAATCTGGTCCACGGAACAAAAACTCGAAAGCTGATATGAGAGTAGCAGGATGGCTGATGTCTGGGTGTATGGGTAAATATCTTAGCGACTTTAAAAATTACGTCTATCATCCTAGCACGTACTTTCTTAATTGCGCATCTTAAAATAAATCATGTTAATAGCTTACAAAAGACGGAATATAGAACCAAAAGTTGAATAATTTCGTTTAAAACGTGAATAGAAGAGCAAATCGCAAGAGCAGCTCACGCGTGGTAAGATGTCATAAGATCGGAATTGTAACTACCAATAATGCATATTGAGGCGCTTACTGTAGATGAATGAATTTCGTTATTCATCATTGGTTGGCGACGCCGTACAGCAGTGGCAAAGCTTAGTGACTGAAGAGAGAGAAATTTACGGATTCGAGATCGAGCAGCCAAGCCTCTTTCAGGTCATCATCACCAGTTTGTTTTGCCATTCGAAAGTGGAAAGGAGCAGGAGGGGGGGGGGGGGGGGAGGTGATGCGTCGTTGGCCCGAAGCCGAAATGCGCATGAGACAGGAAAGAACAAATAACACCGAAGTGTGAAGAGGCAGAAAGAACCGCTGACATTCCGCTAAGGCTGGGACAAATTGGTCGCGCCTGAAAACAAGGCGTCTGTCAGGCGTCCGCCGCCTGTACCCGTCCAAGAAAAGGTGGATGGGGGGAGGGGGGGGGGGGGCTAAGACCAGGAAGTGCAGCAGCCCGGTCGCGGGCTTATCGTGGCCATTTCCGCCTTTCGCTCACCCTGGGCGGGGACCCCGGACGGTGAATGCGGCGAGCAAGCAGAGAAGACGCCCGTGGGACAAAACGATCACAAATGTCGATTGAGGTTTCCCTTTGTGCGTTGCTGTGTTCAGCACGATGGTATCGGGTTAGAGCCGAGGTAATCGCTCGCTAGCATGATCTGACGACCGAGGGATCGAACGCATGTTTTTTTTTTTGCTTTTCGATCCGGATTGATCTTTGCGGTTAATGAAATGTGCACTCCGTGCCGTGGTTGGCATCGGCGTCCGCAATCTTTAGAAGATTGATTTGCCTGGCCTTGGATTTCTCATTTCGCTTCGTATCGATTCGACAGAACCTTCATTGTTAACGTTGTTTAATTTATCCTGGCGGCAGCGTAGAAACTAAATACGTAAATTAAGCATTGGGAACATGCACTTAACAAAAAATCACATCGAGTCAGTAATTGAAGCGATGCGAGGCGAGCTATCACACGCTCATCATTGAGCGCAAGCAGTACATCATTCATTACAGATCTCTTTTGAGCCGCCGCGGTGGCTGAGTGGTTATGACGCTCGGCTGCTGGCCCGAAAGACGCGGGTTCGATACAGGCCTCAGCGGTCGAATTTCGATTGAGGCGAAATTCTAGAGACCTGTGTACAGTGCGATGTCAGTGCACGTTAAAGAACCCCAGGTGGCCGAAATTTCCGGAGCCCTTCAATACGGCTGTCTGTCATAGCCTGAGTCGCTTTAGGACTTTAGACCCCCATAAACCAAACCAAACAAAACCAAACCAGATCTCTTTTGCTAAAATGAAACCTGTATGGTTTAAAGAATAGCGAATGTACAAAGAACTAACTCTACCAGTTGTCTGCCGCTCAGCCCCCGGGTTAATGTACAGATATAAGTAGTTGAAGTGATTCTCATGAAATTTCTTAGAGCCAGGAATATTTCAATAAATATTTATTGGGTTGTTTGAAGTGCGCAAAATGCCTGCGTTAAATTAAGCTTGTTTGATGTAAAACCTTCTTTACCAACTTGCCCAGACCGATTTCTTACTAAGTAAATCAGGCAATAACTAATTGGCTACCCTTCGCGTGGAGAGGCTGTGGACGGTGTGATAATAAAGAGAGTAGAAAAATACAGTTCAGTTCGTTGCAGGAAACCTGTACGTGTTGTCTAGCTATCGCGTATTAATAAAAAGGCGCAGCCGGCCATAGTATGCCAGGCGCCGGGTGCTACGAACACCCTTTAAGATCGGGGTCAGCTGCATGAAGAACATCGTGATAGCGTGGACATACGATAATAATGCTGCAGGCGAAACCCCGGAATCATAAAGCTCGTGCAGCTGCAAGGATTCTGGCCTTCCTTTGCTGGCCTTGGCAACAGCTTTCACTTCATCTGTCGCCTCTTTATACTTTATGAATAATTCTATTACCTCACTGCTCAGCAGAGAGTAGTGTTCATTCATTACGAAGTAGCTGTTTATAACGTCGCGAACATCGCCACACCCTTGTAGAAACGGGCCGGCGCGGTTGGCGATGTTGCCCGGTCACCCGCAAATGTTCAACTCGCATCTACACACCTTTTCAATGGAAAGCGTGTCTGAACGAAAAGCGAAACAGCATACGGCGCCTGGTACAGCATTGAAGGAAAAAGAAAAAAAAAGCACAAGGTCTCGGAGAATGTTGTAGCGAAATAGTGCGGTGCTCGCTTCAGTGAGCGCCGCCAATCAATAATTGCTGGCGACTACCGCGCCCCAATCCACTGTGGTATGTCTTATTCCGCTGCGGCTCGAATTCTGTCAGTTGAACGCGTGCCCTGAATTTTTCGCGCGTCTGCCGGTGTTGTCGTCGCTAGGAAAAGAAGAAAAAACGACGAACTTCGACAGAGGGCAAAACGTGGAGCACTGGAAAGCGAAGAATGAAAGAAAGAGAGAGAAAAAGAGAGAAAGAGAGAAAGAAATAAAGGAAGAAAGAAAGAGAAGAAAGAGAAGAAAGGAGGAAAGAAGAGGAAGAAAGAAAGAGAAATCAAGAGAGAGAGAGAGAAAGAGAGAAAGAGAAAGGAGGAAAGAAAGAAATAGAGGAAGAAACTAAGGAGGAAAAAGAGGAAGAAAAAGAAAGAGAAATCAAGAGATAGAGAAAGAGAGAAAGAAAGAGAAAGGAGGGAAGAAAGAAAGAAAGTAATAAAGGAGGAAATGAAGAAAGAGAAAAAGAGAGAAAGAAAGAAAGAAGGAAAGAAAGAAAGAAGGAAAGAAAGAAATAAAGGAGGAAAGATGAGAAGACAGAGGTGAAAGAAATACTGCTTGGCGCAACGGGTTGCGTGAACGCGCATTTTGGGCAGTACAGACGCAAACACACACCGAGTTGTGCTCACCGAAAGTACTCGAGTGCCTCTGCAGACTGACTTCCACAGAGCGCTTCACGAGACGAAAGAGGGAAAGGAAGCTCGGATGCGAGGTGTACAGAGAGAAGAAAACTTCGCGGCAGAAACTGCATTCTGTGGTAGGTCCGCAACGCCGGTAACGTTGTGCGGGTACCGCAAGACGTGCGTAGAGAGGAGAAGGATACAGTAGTGGCTGTACGATAAGCGTGCGAATGTATTCGGGCATACGTATACGGTCCACACGATGTGCTAGGCTTCCGGAGAAGTGTCATTTGACTCGCGCTCTTGGGTGCTAGTTTCAATGCCTGAGAGCATGTTACCCACGTACTTTGCGTAACAGTGGATGCGCTCAGCTAACAGCTCTTTCGCGTATCTAAATGTAGCGCGTGTGTAGTCGAAACCACGCTGGCTCTTTCTTAGGTTTTGAAGCCATCGGTGCCTGAAAAGCTATTTCCGGCGCTCTGTCCGTTAGGCATTGTCTTTGGCTTGGCAGGCAATGAGAAGAGGGTACAGATCAGAAAGAGGAAATAGGTCGGAAGGCTAACTGGACACGAGCTCGGTTCGCTAATGTGCAATAGCCGAAGTGGAGCAACAATTAAGATGAAAATGACCAGGAGCAGAACAAAACTGAAACGTGCTCACAAAAGGGTAGATGTGAAGTCTGGAACCGCTTCATGACGCCTTTGGACTTTGAACCCAGATGCAATGTGATATTTTGTGCACCTTGAGACGACAGGGCCACTGTCTGCACGCCGCAAAAGGAGCGCTCTCAAGCAGTCGTAATGGCATGCGTAGCCCAACATGTGAGATGTCAACGTAAGGGCGGAGAGAGATGGAAATTCTTGAAAGCTTTTTTTCTTCTTTGTTGCTCTTCAGGGTTTCTCTTTAGGTAGCACTTCCGGAACACGGTGGCAGTGGTATTTGAGTGCGAGGTTTTTGCTTATTGTTTTCCTTTCATGTAAGGGCGAAAACGTGACAAGGTGCAGTGAAGCTCCGCAGGCGGTTTCAAGCGCGACTAATTCCGTGTCTCGTATTTCCCGCGCTTGTGCAACCCCATGCTCCATTAGCGCCTCATTCACAAGAGCCCATTGTAGCCTATGCAACCCTATGGCTATGGCATTTTATGATTTTTAATGGCGCTACCGCAATCCCGATTGCCCTCAAAACAAGATCTGCCCTGCAATAAGCACTTCTAAGCTGACTTATCTTGTTTGGTACAAACTAGACGAAGGCTTTAGTGAAATCCTATCGTGGTGTTTTCTGAAAACATTGTTGTTATCGCCAGGGTGTCTGCAGCTGTGTTTTTGTTTATTTATTTTTGGATATTCATTCATTGAAATTAAAAACACCGTAATGGCCGTCAAGGAATAAAGAGAACAGTGCTGACACAAATTTATAGTGAAACATAACAGCATGTAAATATTCATGCAAAATGTTGCTAAGTGTTCAAAGTTACCTGAAGCATTACTAAATAAATAAAATCATCAATCCACGCAGTGATGCTAAGAAAGGTGATTCCGCTTTTGGGATGTCCGGATTAAAATAAAATTGAGGAAATATTTAGTTGTGCAAACAGGTATTTCATCCTTGTGAGCTTGATCTCTCCGAAGTGACAGGTACTGGGAGGGGGACAAGAATTCTTCCCGCAGGTAAGTGGGGTGAAATATATCGTTAAAAAACAAAATAAAAGCGCTCTGCGACGACAAGGGACAGTTGGTAGACCAAGAATAGCTTTCATAGTCGTTATTCTTGCCATCGTATTGTAGTTAGAAAGAGGAAATCGAACAGAATTATTTTGAAATATTCCTATTGAGGGCGTTAGGTTCTGCTAAAAAAAGGTCGCATATCGGCGCTGTATGCTCGAATTAGGCAATATGAGCGTCTTCTGCGGTTGGACCAGGCATACTGTCGCAATAGAAAAAAAGGATATCACAGCGTTTTGTTTGCGTGCCTAACGGCATGTTCGATATGAATAGTCAAGCAAGGTTGTTAGCAATGTGAATGTCGATATATTTATAACAGTGTATGGAGTCTAAAATGATGCCGTTACCGTGAAACTAGGGCAAATTATTAGTCACTCGACACACAGGCATAAATTTGCGCTTGATAACATTAGGGCCCATTAGCCATCATTTGCAACCGATTGAGACGGACTAGAGTTAAAACCGAAGCGTTAATATACTGCTATCGCATAAGTTATTCCCCAAACTATACCGCTGCCGTCTTTGAGGAAGGGAATGCTGAAGACGAAATTCAGGAAGCAAGGTCGTTAATAGAAATTGCGAAAAGAAGCTGACCCAGCAGGTAACCAGGAGGAGCACTAAAACGAACCATGTTCGGCTTCTTGGTGAGGTCGTTGAATGAAACAACTGTAAACTGCTGGTGCGGGAAACTTTAAGCTGGGTTAGAGTTATTGGGTACAATTTAAGCTTCTTCAGTTTGTGCAGTAGTAATTTCTAACAGACTTTATGGAAAGCTTGGATGAAATATGTAGACATGTAGTCGGCTAGTGAATGACAGTCAGGAATGGGATGCAGGTAGTTAATGACAGATTAAAGATAGGATTCGTATGAATTGGTTTTTCGGAAGCCGAGTTGGAATAACAATAGCAGAGAATTTCTTTCTACGGATCCCAGAAAGTAAGCCAGATTAGAAAGCAGCATGTGTTGAAGGGGTTTGCAAAGGATGACGGGGAGAACAATTGGCTGGTAATGTAGTGGATCAGGCTTCTTACCCGATTTTGGCACTTGCATCACCTTCCTTTGTCGTGTGAAGAAACAAGAAGGAGCCGAATTAGCCGGGGAGACTGCTGTGTGCAACTAGAAGCACGAAGATCACACAGCATACATAGTAACAAACACAAAGAATGGAAATGCTTATCATCGCCAAAGGTCGCGTAGGAGGCTTTAGGAGGAATTATGTCCCCTTTCATCAATCAGTGTCATCCATCTCTCAACATTTTGGCCTCCAGTGGCAAACTGTTTTAACCAGAGTTCAGAAAATTCGTATCTATTCACTGAGAAAAGCCTCTTTCTTTAAATTGGCGTTTAAACGCCTATCGCCAAATAATCGCTTGAAGGAATGAAAATTGGTGGGATGTAGCGTGGCCGCTCGACGCGGTTTTTGTTTCCTGAGTGCGCTGTAAGCTCTGTCTTGCAGTGCTTCAATACATCCAATTTAATGCATAGTTTGCGAATTGTGAACGTTTACGAAAGTGGCCTTGAATCCATGCTTGTATAGAAAGGCATCCTCGCGCCTATTTTCTACGGCATTGACCTTTGCGCGTCGTCGCCGAGGCGTACACCCACCGCTTTCACGTGCCTGTTATTGTCGCTTGCATTGCGTGGAACTCCGTGATACTGTTCCCGACGTAAGTTCAAGATGACGCCCCCCTTTTGAGGCCTGAAGGCTGTTTCCCTGCTGGACATGTCTGTATAAGATGACTTGCCTGGAGCGACACTCAGTGCATGGACTAAACAAGGTGTGATGGTTCGCCTGCGCTCATTTACGTCTGACAGGAATTAGGTGAAGGCTCTTGTGCAAGTTATTACGACCGTCAATAGAACGTTGCCCGCAACGTTGCTCTCCTGACGTCACTTCACAATTCGTGTGGCTTCGTGTGTTGAGGTTATTATTTTGGTGCCAGTTCGAAGTATAACTAACGTTTACCAAATTGTAATGAGCACTTCCTTATATGTGTTCTTATCGTATAGGCAGCAACGACGCATTCAGTAAATGAAGGAAGATTCTGATATAATTTAAAGTCGCAAAACTTTCGGCAATTTTAAGTGTTTCCATAATGCGGTCTACGATCGAGAGTTTTTGCCCAAAGAAAATAAACATCTCCGCACAGGCAATGGCAATTATCGGTTGAAAACTTGTCTCTACTTCGTCTCTCGTTTCCTCATGCACTGTAAACAGAAAGTAGTAAGAACAGAGTAAGCTGTCTTGTAGCACACTCAGTTTTATAAAACAAATGCGCTAGAGGACAGCTTAGTTCATTTTTACTCCCATGTAGGCATGTTCGTTTTTACAGTGTAGTATCTCTTCCATAGTACGCACAACGAGCATATGGTTTCGCCTCCTACCCAAACACAAAATTTCTTCTTTTTTTTTCGTCATTCTACATGCTGATATGCCCCAATCATACTTGGGTTGCAGACAGCGTGAAGCGTGTCTCCATACATTGTTTGTTTTCTTTCTGCTTTGGCCAAGTTTATTATCGCCGGGAGCGCACTGTTTTACGACGTAGTCACGCGAGATGTAACCAGACATCTCAGGAATTATTGCAGGTGTGCGAAACTGGTTCCACGGTGTTCGAGATCACTGTCGATGTTTAGAAGTTTCTTATCCCGAAAGCTCGCTTCCGTGCGAAGTGCGACCGCGAAGGATCGCCATCGAGCTCATACTGTTTCCCTTTGCGCACGCAGACGAACAAGTACGCAACTACTTTGATGCCGCGGTATGCTTTGCAACACTAGAGTGCAATAAAATTTACTTTTTTTCAGTGAGGTGCTCAAGTGCGCCAATCTCTGAACGCGAAAAGACCGAATCTTAGTTCCCTTGGAGCTGGGGAGACATGTTATGAGATCAGTTTTTTGTGTGTTTTTATATTTTTAAAAGAACAGTGTTACAACTCAGCCCCATGCAGCATAAGAGTGTTCTCGAAGGAAGAGATCATGAAATAAATTTGCTGATAGCCCGGGGCCCTGTGTTGAAAAAGCAACAAAGCAGTGATGTGCGCAGACGAACTTATCACCAGCCGTCCGGTCCTAACCCACTGATTCAACCGCGGGAGCGGTAGTTGGCGAAAGCCCATTGCAGTTTGAAAATGTCAAAGAAGTGAGATGAAAAACGCACCGTCAAACCAGTAATAGCGCCTATTTGCTCTTTGCATGACAGGCAGTTGTTCTGTAGTGATAGCTACATTACGGTAGCATTTCGAGCCTTCAGCGTGGCGGTGGCACGTTACCGTAGCGGCGGCACGTTGTTCGTCACGTGACCAACCACATGGTGCGGAGCAGCTGGCGAAACCAAGCTGCAACAGCTGTGCGCATGTGCCGTGTCAAGTGGGACGAAGATGAAGAAGGAACGCCCAACGAAACGGAGCGGCGAAAGACTGACTTTGCAATTCTACTGAGCAAGTTCCACTCGGCCAGATGTAGCTGTCGCGTCACTCCAGGTTTAACCAGAGCTAAACCACCGCCACTTTTTTGTTCCCAGTTCTTCAATCATGTTCCTTTCGCTATGGCACAGCCTAAATACATACTTTAAGGACTAAGTACATTGTTTCCTCTAGTCTGTATAAAAACTCAAATAGTTTAGCTGAATTACGAATAGGTGCGAACTTCCCTAGAACGAATCGATCATACACCTGTATCTTGGCGTAACTCTCTAATCAGGTTTCAATTTTAATCCTTGGTGCAACCAGTAAATTGAGATGAGCTTGCTTTGTCCTAATAAAACATACATTAGTTCCCACTTCGTACGCTAAAAATGTTTTGTTTTACAGCCTTTTTAAAACAATATGACTTACTGAATAGAATCATGGGGATGTACCTATAAGGCTTCACTAAATGAAATATTCGTATTAAAACAAAAGAGGCCTCCGTTTAATAAAAGATAGTAAACTCACAGATTGATCGGCGCCGCTCTTAAGTGACGTAGATATTAGACCTTTCTTTGCTATGCGAGATCTCAAACTAGCTTGTGTGGTCATACCCATACTGAACTAAAACATCCCACTGCCATCATCTGTTTTTTTTCTATCCATCTCGTCCAACCGGGATTTTTTTTTCACGTATCGTTTTAACCTTCCAGTTAGCAATGTGTACGGTAAAATAACGATTGTCTATGCTATTGCCATAGTTTTGAAGCAAACAACTGCAATCTTATAGAAAGGTAATGTTTCAATCGCGGAATTATAAAATTTTTTCCAAAGCAACCAATATTCGAAGCCATTATAATGCAATGTGTTTTTTTTCATGCATATCAGTGTTTGTTTTCTTAGCTATTGTTGTATGTTTTTGTGTATTTCGCTGTTCTTTATATATAACTACTTCATAACTGTTCACATGAATTTGATGCATAATAGAGTTGTCTCGCTATAATTATTCTTGCATTCCCTGCATGGGCCCAAATCTAGCCGAGAGGGCTAAAAGCCCAGGTGATTCGCATGTGTCTTTCCTACTAGCCGCGTGAATAAAATTGATGTGATATACCAGTGATACCAAAATGAGCTTAAATTAGAACGGCGAAGGCCACGGGCTCCCAGATTGCTTGCAATTCGTGTCCGTCTTTGGGCAGGCGAAGCATTACAACCAGATTTCTACTTCCTGCTTCCTGCCCTAACGCCGAAGGAGCTGCCATTACTCTGAACACACTGCCAGCTAGACGCGAAAACAAATTCCGTGCTGTGTCTCACAAGTTGCTGGAACCGAAGTCGGAAGCCGAATTGGGTTGCTTTTGCATGCAGTAAAATGCAGGTGCAGCAGGTCAACGTCCTGGCCGTAAATAATATTCTGATAGCTAAATATGGGAGCCAAAGAACAACATCAGCGCCCTTCAAATACGCAGTGTTTTTGTTTTCACTTGAGGCACTTACACATCCTCAGAATTTATTTCCGGCGAAGTAATCAACTCTTACTCGACCGACTGAGGTTTTAAAACGCTAGCTTCCTTGTCCTCGGGAAGCAAGGAGACGGAAATATTCAAGTGCGATAAAACTCTACCCCCAATGGAAAATCTGTTAAAATACTAGTTTTGCACATGCGGTGGTAGAAAGGAACCGAGCAGACTCAGCATCTGAGAAAAAAGACTGAGCTTAACCTGATGATCTCACCTCTGTATGGAAATCGTGCTGCTTGCTCCGCTTTGCATTCCAAATTGGTGTCCTTCATGCAGGTTCGCTTCTTCCGTTTTGTATACTTACAATTCTTTCCTTCGCAGTTGTTTCTCTCGTATGCTTAAGATTGTATTGAGAAAAGGTGATATATTTAACGACGATCCTTATATTTTTGCGTATTCAGGTGGGCTAACTTTCATTTTTGTTACATCCCTGTTAATATACACATGGAGTCCCATTCTGCCACAACTTAGAATTTAGAATGCAGGATTATAGGATTATTGCGAATAATAAAAATAAAGCTAATAACAATTTATTCCTGAATAATTAAGGCCCTGTCTTTGCTTAACAGCGCATAGTTTCTTCACAAATATATCGGCGCCTTTCTTTCAGACCAGGCTGGAGGATTGTCGATCTTAGTAATCTCTGTCAAGAGCTTCTTTGACCAGATAGAAAATTTTGTGTTTCGTTTGTGCAATAACACGTCCAGTTCGCGTAGACAACATCTACAGTTGCGTCCTTGCAAGTTTAGAAAGATATTTACGTGGTGTACTGTCACGGGGTGAACGGTGCTGTCGTCTACGTCGGTGTTATATGTCGTAGCCACAAACTTGCGTGTTCAGCTTCTGGCGCGTAGAAACGTTACCCACATGGGGCCGGGTGAAACGGATCCTTGTATCTCTTAAAATGTTACTCAATAGAACATGTAATTTGTGGTCGTGGTGTAGAGATAAGCGTGGGACACACTCTGAAACCACCCTGAACTACGTGACACAGACAGCTCTTCTACGGCAACTGGCACATATCACTGGGAGTCCTTAGTCTGAATGAAAATGTTTTTTTTCTGTTGAATTCAATGGGCTACAGGCACGAAGCTCCAGGATTGCTTACAAAAAAAATAGCTCTGTCGTCCTCTCAGGAGTATGAAAGTCTCAAAACTATTAAAAGGCCATAGAGTCCTGCTGTTGTTCTGAGGCGCTCTTGGCACACGCGGGCATGCGCAAACAATTCTGATCGCGTCCCGCTAGCCTATACGGTATTACACTCAGGTCATCTACACGTTGAAAGTCGGGCTTGCAGAAGCGTATAAAAGAGCGTCAGAAACACAGCCGATTGTAGAAGCACGCAAGACAAAACAACAGAACGAAAAGGCATATTTTCTACACGATGGCCATTCATAATGAGCAAACAATGAGTCTTGGGATACCTGTTCATGGTTGGCGATTTCTTTTTTTACATGCGACATTTTCCGTAAAGTTCTGAGACTGAGTCCATTAAAAAGTGCGTTTAACATTGAAACCATTTGTGCAGCACCCATTGGAAATAGTCTTCCATGCAGTCTATACACAGCTTCCAATGCTTCTTGAGGTCTTGGAAACATTTGGAAAACGCTTCTTTTGGCAGGGCTGTCAGTAGCATTGCCGTGATGTCTTGAATGGCCTCCATTTTCCCCATCCAACGACCTTTCAGGGCTTTCTTCACACGTGGAAACACGAGTAAATCGCGTGTGGAGAGGTCAGGTGAGTATGGCGGATGGGGAAGTAGAGCAATGATGTGCTTGGCGAGAACTTTTGTCACGCTGAGTGCAGTGTGCGGCCTTGCGTTATTGTGGAGAAGGCTCCATTTCCCAGATGCCCATAAGTCAGGGCGATGGCGTCGCAGTGCATCAGGCATGGGTTGGAGCACGCGGATATATAACTTTTGAATCACCGTCTGCCCTTGTGGGACAAATTCGCGATGTATGGCACCTCTGGCATCGGAAAATAAAATCTATCAGCATCGTCCTTGTCTTGGTCTTCTGTCGCCGCACCTTTCTCGACGCCGAAGAGCTTGTGGACCGCCATTCGGCGCTCTGCATTTTTTTTAGGATTGTATTGAAAACACCATGTTTTGTCTTCAGCAGTGATGCTGTCGACGAATACAGCATTTTTCTCTGCCTCGGAGAGAAAATCAGCGCTCACAAATTCCCGCGTGTCCTTCTCGTCCTGTGTGAGGGAGTGAGGCACAAGTCTGACATTCAGCTTTCGTTTCCCCAAGATTTCTTTGATTAGAGCCTTGCTGTTTTCATTCTGCGATGTTGAAGGGCGCCTCTGCCTTGTATAGTCTTCCACCGACGTTCTCCCCGGAACCAACCTCTTGTTCCACTCGAAAACTCGCGCCCGCGATAGTGCCTCAGTGCCGTAAGCGTCAGGAAGGAGCTCATACGTCTGTGTGGCTGTCTTGCCACGCTTCACACAGAAATTGGTGTTTACACGCTGTTCGAGGTGGACGTCCATCTCTTCACATTCACTCACAGTAAAATGCGAGATTAGTGACAGCGTATTTTTCTACATGTATTGCCATCTAGCGGCTGCCACAGCATTTAACATAAATAGGTCAGGTTAGCCCGAAAAAATGGCGCCACACATACGTGCCAACATTTGTTTTGGGGACTCATTTCTAGAGAAGAAAATAAATCAGTCTCGAAACTTTACGGACAAAGGTTGAATAACTGTGATTTCGCGCCTAGAGTTACATCGACCTAGCTCACCTGCTATAGCAGGAAAGCCTGCGAAGCGCATAGAGCAGGATGTTTGTTCACTTGTCATTTGAGAAACTCGACATGCCGGATCCTGGAAATTGTTTTCTCTAGAATCGCACGAAAAAGAGATGATGCTTACAATCATGAAAGGCTGGAGCACAAGACAAAGGCAGAACTGGTTCAGCATCTTCACGAGAAGAGAAGCACAGCTTTGATTGCTTGTAACTGCGTCGCCCTTCTTCCCATAAAAAAAGCGATTGCTGACGACGAAGAGTTTTGTTTGGTCTAAACCTTACCAGTTAACGAGCTCCCAAAATAACTCAAAGAACTGGTATTCATGGAATTACAGCTCGCAGCTTGTCTGTGAGTGACTCAAATTGCTGCACACTGAAAAGAAACATGCCGAAAACGTGTTTGAAGTGACTAACTTAGAAATTAGCTGCACGCCAGCCTAGTTTCCTAACTATTTCAGTAGCTCGAGAAACGATTGTTAAGTAATAGGTAAACTATATATATAGCGAAACACTTACGCATGGGGTACAGCAATTAGTTGGAAACAGGCTGCGTGTCATAAAAGGCAACGATAACAGGAACGTTTACCTTTCTTCGGGCGTAAACATAACAAGGCCCAAACAAACCAAAGTACTTGCTCTGTGTACAACCACATGACATTCCGCTGGGTGAACTAAATTAATATTTGAAAATTTTAACTCCCTCTTTGCTGTTCTTCATCGTTTCTCCCTAGTATGGCGATGTAGTATACTTGGGAGAACACGCCGAATAATTTTTTGGAATCAAACCTTTGCCTGAAGCTGATAAAGCAAGAATCGTTGTCACACCAAAAGGAAAGTAACTCGGGCACATTGGCAGCCGTGCACACAATTCGCTGTCTTTGGTATGTGAATTTTGGTCGCTGTTGGCCGCGCTTTATTCTGCGGGAAATATGAAGATAACAAAACATCGGAGCGACATTCAATGGCAGCGGCGTTTCGTACCATTGTGGCCAAAGAACTAAAGCGAAGCTTAGCGCAAATCTCTTTGGATTCTCTATGACCTGTCTGTTGACTTCAGGTAATCAAATCTGCATACTCCCTGTAGGGATGTATATTTTTCCTTCAGATAAGTATAAACATAAAGGCTCACAAATTTAGTACTTTTTTTGTGAGAGTCTATCGATTTTTATGGAATACATTATCTGTAGGCGTTCGTTGATAGGATTTGTACAGATATCCCATTGATTTACGTTCTTACACATTGAGCGGACAGGGCATATATGCACTCCGTAGACCTGCATTCAATGGATCTTAGGTATACAATTGCGTATAAACTACCAACAGCCACTGAAAAAAATTGGAGGGGACACTAGAGCTCCGCTTAGAGGGTATGGCGCGATAGTTTTAATGGGTTAAAGCTTATTTTGTATACAGGGAATTGGTCATTGTAGACTGTAAATAAAAAAAAAACCCTGGGAGTCCACGTACCACTCCTGGCTCTGCGGTGCAGCGGTTGAGGAATGCGGCAGTGCCATGCGATGGTAGGTGTTGCCACCGATGTGGCTTGTGCGGTACAATTTTCTCTTCCCGAGCAACCTCTCTCGACTTATAATTAATTTAACGGGCACCTGGCACGATGGGTTGCTTCTCTGGGGATTTTTCATTGATTTTTTGCTCACGATCCATAACGATCACGCCAGCTTTTCTGCAACATGAGCTTTACAACGCTATCGCGTTAATACAGTTCAGCACAGGAAGGCATTGCGATAAACACTGGTACCGAGCGACCAGCACCTAGGGGTACTACAGCCACCAGATGGACGTGATGAGAGCGCTAAATTAGCAGCAAAGCGGAGACGAATCCCAGACGCGAGTCTCGTCTTCATCTCGGCGTCTGCACTGCCTCATCGCGGGCGCAATATGTACGGCGGAAGTTGGGTGCGTAGCCACAGCAGTTATGACGGACACATCCCGAGCGCCTGTGTCTCTATTCTTTCGCTTCTGACACGCCCTCGCAGCGCCTATCCCTTCGCCGATACTTTCGCGCTCCTGCTATAAAACCACATCACATAGCATGTGCCCGGTCATTTTCTCCCCCTAGTCTATTTTCTCATCTTATTCTTTGTGCACCCCGCTGGCCTTTCCCGTCACTGTAAAAAAATTTAAGTGCTAGTTCAGCAAACTTTTTGCATGTCCTTCGCATTCGCCGTTCTCCTACGCCTTGTTATTAGCTTCTTTGTATATTCCGTTGCTTTAAAGAGCCCGATATTCGCGTGTCCTCTAACTAGATGACCGCTTAACTTAACACGACCGAAAAAAAATAACTACCACACTTCTTTATAACGAGTGCCAAATTACGCACAAAATGATAAGGCGGAGCATAATATAGCACTTCATCGCGCTGATTAGCTAAACTTGAAAGAGTAACCACGTTGCACGCATAGTGTCATAACTTGGAATAACAAGGGAGAGCCGACACCAATGCGAGTGTTAAGGGAACGAGATTATAAAGATATAGCTAGATTTCTTCGCCTAATCTCAAACATCAAACTTACGACACGTGGCGTAACGTTAACTTCCGAAAACACAACTGGCTATGGTTTTTAATCAGTCGAAATCAAAAATGACAGAAGAGGATGTTATTAAACCTATTTTCGTGCGTGTCATGCGCCACCTTCCTCCCTCTCTTGTCGTCTCATCAATTAATTACGTGGACGATTTTTGCTCACATAGCTGGTTGTACGAACCTGCATTAATTTAGATAAAATGGAAGAGGTTAGCCTTTTCGAGTACCTCTCGCCATTTCTGTACAGAATTTTATTTCTTCTCTGTAACCTCTGAATGCCTCAAGGAGGATCAATAGTCATGATTTTAACACAAAATACCAACGATTATTTTTAGCAGGTTAGTACCAAATTTCGCACAAAGTGAAACAGTACATCGAAATTTCAAGAAAGGACCTTAAGAATTGGTGGTATAATTATCGAGTGATTACCGAGTCACAAAAATTTTCTTCCATGATGCATCTGTCGCGAAAAAGGCAGCAAAAATCGTATTAATACACATGAGAAAAATAGGTTTACTTGAGCAGGTCGGCGGACTTACTACTGCGCTTGGCATTTTGAGCAATATTATTTACCGTTTTCTCTAGCGAATATACGAAATCACAAGCATTGAGATATAAGCATTGCGAGGGCTAAGTACTTGCGAAAAAAGAAATCATAGCCATCTGCAGAGTAAAGATAGCAAAAGCTGCGCATTCGGAATGTACACAAGTCTGCACATGCAACCTCCAAAGGCCAGGTTAATTAGGTCTTAATTTGTGACCAAAAGGCGAAAAGAGCCTGCCCTCAGTTCTCGCAAACTCCCTTCTAATGCACTCGGGCCCAAACAGTCATAATGCTTTAGTTATATGGAGGCGAAATGGCAGACGTTCGTGTTGTGTGACGTCTGGGCACTTTAAAAGACTGGTGGTCCAAGTAGATTCATAGCTCTCCTGCTACGACGTGCTCGACCAGTCTGAGTACTAACTATAAAAAACAAGAAAACAAAATGTTGATGTTTCGTCGGCGATCGCTCGTGCCAATCAAGGGCGCAGAGGGAAACAACACGGGAAAAGCTGCCTACTAATCCCTCACCGTGTATATGCTGATGTCTATGCTCATGTCTCTAGGCTGCTTTGGCCACGTGTTTTAGACTTCAATCTACAAACATTATCAATGCCATGCTGGTGCCATCATTCTTGAATATTATTAATAGTGTTGTTGCTTTCCAGCGCCTGAACTCGCTTCCGTGCAAATAGGTCAATGGTTGCCCTTGATATTTCAACGTCACCGATCTGAACGAGCCCGCTTAGCCACGTGGATAGCTTTCGGCTCCTCAGCAGCAGGTTTCGGCATTGAATCCGGGCTGCTGTAATGACATTGTGGTGGAAACAATATTGAAATATGCTCGGGGACTGCTGATTGTCAGTACACGTAAATAAACTTAATTGGGTCGAAATTAGTCCGGAGCACATCACCATGGTCTCTACACTTCCCAAGTTACGGTTCGCTTGTCAATAATTCTAGTCAAACTTCGACAATTTCCATTTTCCGTCAAATATTTTAATTTTCTTTATTACTATCTGACTTGTCAGCGTTTTCCGACTGGTGATCTAGGAATCAACGGGCTTACTTTCCATGATCTGAAACCAAGACGGAGCATTTTGCGGCCCCAACGCAGAGTTTGTGGGGACTTGCCCTGCAGCCCCCTGTGTTTGGTTTCCCGCGAGGCACCGTGCAGCGGCAGTCTCACCTCGAGGATGAACGCATTTCCTTGTCAGTTACATTAACTGGCAAGAGAGGGCGCCAGCATCGCTGCGCGGGAGACTGCCAGAGCCCGCGCGCGGGAGAGGGGGCAGGGGGTTCTTCTGCTGGGATCGTCGGCGCGAGCGGACGTGTCGCTCGCGGCTCCGCTCTTCGCCGGCGGGGCCAGGAAGCAACGGGGAGACCCGCTCCCGTATATCGTCCCGTCCGGCCTTCGGAGTATATATATCCCTTGCCCCAGCGCGAGCGAACATTCGCTCGGAACCTTGCTGGTGAGTCGGACGACCTTGATTCATTAGTGTACCTTGTTGCTAGCTGGCGTTATTGTTGCTGTAGCAATAAATGCCTGTTTATGTCAGCCAATGTGTCTTTCCTTTGTTCCCTCAGAGCAAGGCCCGCCGTGGGTGGCGTGCGCTCGGTAGCGTACGCGATCACGGGGTGGGGTCCGGGCGGCTTTGAACCGTGTCAGCCGTGATTAAGCGGGGAGAAACTATTTATCTCCCCAAGTCAACCCCACAAGTTTTCAATGCTTTTATCGGATAAACAGTGTGTCTTTGTGAACGATGAAAGAATTTAAAGAAACGCCCTTATTTCCCGAATGAAATCTGCTTTGCTATTTTTATCTCAAACATCATTGCACTGAAAACTTGGCACGCGCTAGGCGTGGCATTAATTGTCGAAGCTGTTAACGTCCATAAGTTTGTCGTAACCAGAATATTCTTTCCTGGTCTGCATGGGCAGGTGCAAGTGAAACAACATATTAACCTAAATAGGTCATAAGTGGTTTGGAACACATTATGCAATACATTTCTTTTCTCCATCGAACCCTATAGCAGTAATTCTAGGCTGACTGACACACGCGATTTGCCTTCTAATAAACGCCGACGCGTCTCTGGCTAAACGCCTTTTCCTGCATCCACCTTCATGCTCTCAGCTCGGAGGCCGGATTTCCTCTAATGCATTCTATAGTAGTGTTCCACACAAAATCAAAGACAAAGTCTAAGCAGTGTAACGACACTTGTTTTCGCAAGAGATACTCTACTGTGAAAATGATGCTAAGCGCGTGCAATTGCCACTTGCTTCGTATTGACAGTTTTGAAAACACGTTTTTCGCTCATTTTTATCACCTTTGCAGCAGACCTCTGCGTAATGTCACTCACTGCATGTAGCTACTGCTCCAATCACGATATCAGACATTACCTATCCATTATATTTTCATACAGCACGTCTACATTAGGGTTTGTGATGTCATTCATTACAGTGCTCTTCTGTGTTCCTGGACACGAGCTCATTCAGTCGATGCACGCATTCCTGCGCTGCAAGCTTAAATATTGCAATCAATTTCCTTAATTTTTCTCTCTCTCACCTTTGAACAACAGGCCACTGAATTCAGCAATGTGCGACATACGGACCTCATCTAAATACGCATTTCCTTTTGTATGGGGCCGGCAGTCCCTAGAAACGAGCTGCAAAGATGAAAGCTTCATTTTGTGTCACGATCCTCTTTGCAAAGTGCATCTAGCTATAAGTAACCAGTAATGAATGGAGCAGTACGTGGCGATCCCCAGTCAAGTGACCGTCCTTGGACTGGCGATAGCCGCAGCGCCAGCCAGGCGGGAGCCGAATCCCGTGGAACCCATGAAAAGAAACTCTAGGAACACTCGCCGGCCCCGCCGAGCTTTCCAGCTTCCGCGAACTAGACCCTTTATGTACCCAGCTCCGCTATCTCGCTCTTCCACGACTGTTCCCTGGTCGTTTTCTCTGTCAACAACCCATTGTGTGCCTTCACACGGAATGCGAAACAACTGTGCTGCCCAACTTTCCCCACATGGGATGTGCATTTATCCTTGCTTCAAAAAAAAAAAAAAAGACCGGGCTTCGTCCTTGCCTTGTTTTACGAGTCATATCTGCAAGCTTTTTCTTGTTCTTTTTTTGTTACGCTCCAGAACTTACAGAATTACTCTGCCTTCAATGCCGCTGTCGCGCGTCAAACGAGAAGGATTCCTAGATTTGGAGCCGTCTTCTAGAAATTTGCTCCGCTCTCCACGCACAAAGTGGCAAACGAGAGATTTTTCCAAGAAAACGAATTCGAAGAAAAACACTCGCTCTTTATGCCGCTATCAGCGCTGTAAACTGAAAAGGAAATTTCGCCCAGTGGTTATGATAACAGAAGGTCTTTTTCGCCGGAATCGATGAATGCACCTGATCACCAGAAACCAATTTTCTGCTACAATGAGCTCGATGTAAAGCCAAATAACTGCCTAAGTGCGCGGATTAAGGTTCTGTACTGTGCATGATGAGAAATCCAGGCGCTCACAAACAACGGCACAGAGGGGCACAGCGCTTACTCGCAACTACAAGAATTTTTATTCAGAAGCTTCTGAACTATCAACGTTATGCCCTGCTATTCAAGCTAAGGCGGAGCTGGGCGCGAAGCAAAGAAAAGGAGGATGTGCTGTCAGACATGTTTCACCGTATGTCGCATGCAAAGTGGGCACAGTGTACAAGATCCCCATGTCATGAGGAAAATGTACATAGGCCAGAGTGGTCGTTGTTTGAATGTGCGGCTGATGGAGCATGCCGGACATTTGCAAAAAGGTAACACTTCAAACAATATGGTTCTTCTTTGTCGTGACTGCAGCAAGCGCAAGAAGAAATTTTCTCCCCTTTTTTCCAAAACGTGTGTTCTTTTTCGTCACCGAGATCGTGTAACGCGGGACACAGTTGAAGCCTATTATATCGCGGAAACGGGGCATACATGTGTCAGTGACCCTTCAGTTTGCTTGTCTGAAGGGGAGATAAGTTTCTTTAAACAGCGACTGAAAACCTTGTGTTAATTTTTTCCCTTAATTAACCATTATGTGTGCATGGGTGTATTTTATAGGAGACAGGGGCATTTCAGTTGGTTGTTTTAAAGAACACGTGTTTCAATATTTATTCCAGTCGTAAAAAATTGCCGTGTGAGCTAACAAATATTTTCTACCTCAAAGATTAGCCAACGGATATTTTTTGTGTGTGTGTATGTGTTGCTGAAAATATGAAGTTCTCATCTGCTGTTTGCGCTAAATAGGATTCACGGAATATTACCCGCCGACAAGTCCAACAGCATTTTATTTTGACAGATGAATTAGACCTGGGTAAAGGCGGTGTGGTGTGAACGTACGCTGCCTGCATATTAGGAAGCAGAGTGTGGATGCTACTTTTTTAAAGTCTTGTGACGCCGTACACCTCCGTTGAAGCTCTGCAGTAGTTGCAGTAGTACCCTTGATTGCTTGAATTCAAATGAAGGTGCTGGAGAACGGTGCGTCGTCGAGTCGCTGTCGGGTAAGTGACTTTATCCCCGTTCTCAGTGGTATATGATGACACGACATTCACAGAGACGAGGGGGACATGCGTATTGGTGATTGAACTGGTAAAAAAAGTGAAGCGGTACATTTCATACAGCGTTTAATAACAAAAGATAAATTCGATGTTTTGGGGTCACAGAATCCTGAAAATGGCTGCATGTACTGTGGCATCAAATGGCTGTCCTGTCAACTGATTTTAATCTTTAGACCGCCCAATGAGCGTCCGGCCTAATAAGTCCCGCCCAATGAACGTTAAATATTCGAAGCGATCGTTTTTAGAACGTATGAACATGTTTTCAATAAATTATGGTCCGCACTTTCACGTACACGTGCTTGAATGACATAGAAGTGAAAAGAGCGAGGGGTGCCTTAAAGTACTGTTTTGGGCAAAGTATAGTTCTCTTACCAGCACCCCTTTGTTTCTCTATGTTATGCAAAGTAAAGGCAGAGCTTGACCTGGAGTAAACCGCACCGCAATGGATGCTTCTCTACTTATCAACGTTGCTGTCGAGTGTCTCTTAACTATTTTACCCTTCACTTGCGATTTGAGCGAAGTTCTTTTATTACGTGTGTTTTTGTTGTCATGCATCCTCCCCCCCCCCCCCAACCGAAAAAAATTGCATCATAGCATTTCATGCACCAGTTTATTGCAGATTTGCGTCATGCTGAACACGGTGCAGCTCAGCTTCGCTCTAGGTCCGCGTGCTTTCTTTTTTGTTCAGCTAACGTTCTCACAAAAAAAACAAAAAAAAACAGTGAAATTGCGGTGCTTGTCAGGGAAATACTTTTTCACCGCCTTTGATGCTGGCTACCCACGGGGTATGCATTGGTGAACTTGTGAAAAAACTACCGAGAATATTTACTACGTTTGAATCGGTCTGAAAACACGGATTTGTGCTACGATTTGTGATGACGAGCGGGCAGTGCCGCGGGACGGAGCGTTCGCGCTACGCCACGCTATGCGCAAAGCTCGCGCTCCCAGCCGGACAAGACGGCGACGATTTGGCAGGCTGTGAACCTCCGGACTAGTGCTTTCGGACTAAAACCATTGAACTTCCACATTGTTGGTGAAA